>KQ994498.1:17175-37718 GCA_001598015.1 Dorcoceras hygrometricum
ACCCGCCGGTTCCGGGTCCGAGAAACCTGGAACCGGGACCGGAACCGTGAGAACCGGTTCCGGTCCGGGTCTGGGAACCGCCGGTTCCGGGCCGGTTCAGGGTTGAACCGGTTTTTTTTTTTTTTTTTTTTTTTTTTTTTTTTTTTTTTTTTGGAAAGCGGACGCTGCAAAAAAATTTTTTTTTTTAAAAAAAAAACGGCCGTCCGCTGTTAGTAACAGCGGACACTTACTTTCTTTTTTTTTTTAAACAAACGAGCGTCCGCTACCCTTGATAGCGGACGCTCAAATTTTTTTCATTTTTTTTTATTAGGGTCCGCTTATATGAACAGCGGACCCTCGAGCGTCCGCGCTCCACAATCGCGTTTTGCGGTATTTTTGCAAAGGTTCCTCAAACACAGTATTTTTACAAATGATTTTCATTTTTACCTTATTAATAAAAAAAGCCCAAAGGATTGTGTATACCCCCAAACCTAATCACTAGTGTAAATATATCCAGGTTTACACCTGCCCCTTCTATTCCTTGTTAAAGGAAAAAATAAATGGAACAAAACCCACGTGATTTAATATTATTGCTAAACCCACACCATTCATACCGCTTCTGATTTTTTCTCTATGTTTTTATTAAGAATACATGTGGTAAAGAAAACAAATTTTGAAGATAGAATATGATAATTTCTAAATGTAAGTTTAATTTACGCATTAAAAAATATAACGATGAGTGAAAAAAACTCGTGGATTTATATCCGTGAGACGAATCGACCAAGTCATATAGTAACACTTTTATCGTGAGAAATATTAATTTTAACAAAAATAAAATTAATATTTTTTCATGGTTGTAATCTATCTCACGATTATGACTCGTGAGACGATCGCACACAAATAACCGCCTTCATAGATTAATGCTATGTATTTAGCTAACTGATATAACTTGAAATACGATATTGGTCAAATAAGTATTTTGAGTCGTTCACCTTTTTACTTTATTTATTTATATTACTTTTTTAAAAAAATAACTTTTGAACATTAAGGCAAAACAAAGGAAAAATGGAATTTAAAATTTTAGAACATTGGATTTCAAATTTATTGCCAAATAAAAGACATTTTTTAAAATCTCTCTAATTCGAATTAAGTGAAAAGTATGAGAGAAAAATCAGTAAGGTTGTGTAATTGGTATCCACTTCAAATCCATTGAATTTCAATGTATTTTTTTTTTGCTTAGAGAAATAAAATCATAAACTTTTAAATCCATCATTTTCCTATTACATAGTATATCATACTAATAATGGTGGACTTTAAAATCCACCGAATAATGGTATTATTTAAAATTCATCCTCTAATGTTAAAGTAAGCGTGGAAATAAAATTCATCCAAGCACAACCTAAAACATGAAAAAAAAAAAAGTAATAATCACACATAATACAAGAGAAGAGAGTCTTGGCAATAGTTGATGACATTAGTTTTTACGCCCATTTTTTTCAATTGTAAGGGTAAAATACATTTTACCAATTCAAGGGCAACAGAACAGTAAAATGAGGTAAAATACATTTACCAATTGAAGGGCAACAGAACAGTTAAATGACCAAGCATCCAACTAATATGGTAAACATTAAAGAACAGGAAGAGAGAACGTTTAAAAAAATAACAGAAAAAGATGAAAACATTCACCACTGGAGATGAAATACGTCATTCAAATAACCAAATATTAAACTTTCCAGGCAACTATAACTCATAATCATGTCTACTAGGTTAACGAGATCCTACCCGCAACATAATTTGTATATGAACGATCCAATTGTTTTTTATCCTTAGTCTTAAAACCCTCAATCCATCTGTTGTTACAGAGTCGAGCTTTGTAATCCATCTATTGTTAAGAGTCGAGCTTTGTATCTAGCGGCCCGAGAGTCATGTAATTAGAATTTTGAAGCACATTACACAAGCCACCAAATGAAATAAGAGAGGAATATCAGGTTACTTGTAATTCCATTTCTTCTGTATAAGTTTCAATTACATACCAAGAACACATAAAATATTTGAATATTAATGCCAATACATAAACATAATAAGTAAATGGTATTGCTAAATCCATTCTGTACCAAACACAAGCAACTGCATCCCTGATAATCAAATTCAGACTTTCACCAAAACAAATCAATCATGACGGTCAAGAAAGCAAAAGTTCGAACAATAGGTTGATTGATCGTGCATTAGGTAAGTGGTCGAAAGGAATGCCATCCCCTTCATCTTGTCAACTTAGTTAAACCAAATTCCTGCCTATGTGGGGATCTTCAATCAGAAGCCAGATGATCAATTGCCAAAAAGTAACTTCCGACAATGACAAAAGATGCAAGTCCACAACGAACAGTCCTCAAATGTATGCCATTCAACAACAAATTTCTATCTGCTGGGTGGATGCCAGTTAGCCTCTCGAATCTCTTTCCAGGTTTGCGCCATTTAAGTAATTTCCTTTCCATTGATATATACTACAGGAAACATTTCAAAGAATAAAATATGTTAACCGAGGCGCAAGGACATAAACAAGGGTCATGACTCAAGAGATACAATGAACCAAATAGAGGTAATAATTTTCTAGCCAGCTCAAAATTCAGAAGTGAACAAGTTTTGACTCCAACTTAGATCAACTTAAGATCGAATTCGAGTTGGTTGGATTAAATTACCTGGCCTACTAAAAAGGCTTGAATCAGGCAAACTTTGTGAACTCCTACAATGATGCTATCTTTCGATCAAAACACCAAGATGAGAATTAAGAAGACGAAATCAATCCATTTCCAAATGATGAAATAGACTTTCCTAAAATCTATGAGACTATTGAGTCTTCTATCATGGAAGGTTTTTGAAACGAAAACCACATATATACATAAATTAGTTATTTAAGACACATGGTCCTTCTGGAGCCTGAGGCAACCAGAGACAACGCAAGGCATGCACCTTATTGGAGTAAGGCACAGATAGCGTACATTTCAGAATGTATACTTTTATAAAGTGAATTTCACTAAAACGATCACAAAATATATATATCTCCAAATATTGATTAGTAATACAAATAAAAACAGTTATTAGTGTATAGTGTTAATAAAAAAATCAACAATCTAATTACAGAAGACGCATGTGTGTTGATCAAACTATGCTGCTCTTTAATTGAACTAAGTCTAGAACAAAAATGAAATCAACAAATCCATGCACCTCATGCATGCAGTTAGGTATTAAAGTATTAATTACTATTGGGCTCGTAGTGGAGCTTAATTAAATTTATTTTCTCATGATATTTTGTCCGACAGAATAGCGTTGGACTTCAATTTACACATGCACGGTTTTATCATGCCTTGAGCAGAACCTGCACCTTACAAAAGGTGTGCAACAGTGACTTTATGTTAGACAGATATCATTAGGATGACTACGCTCATATAGTGCAGTTGCATAATCCTTTACGCTATTGCGGAAGAAGCGAGAGTTCAAACCCTTGTAGACAAAGAAACACTTCCCCTCAATTTGAACAAAAAATAGAGTTTGGACAAGCTAGTTTTATCATGAAATGTAACCCGCACCTTGCAAGAGGCATGACCTTTTGCAAGGGGATGCGCCTGGGCGGCTCTGCCCAGCACCTAGCCGCCTTTTATAACAATGACACATATCAACAGTTTGCCCACCGAGAAAGTTACACACCCAAACTCCCTTCATGTTCCCTATCCACCGACAAAAAATGGATGACTAAGAAAATTGCTAGCTGTCTATAAAAGTGGATGTTTGGGTCATAGTGAATATGCATTCCGAAGTCAGGAGTCTCCGCTCAATTGAGAAACCAATGGTGCTTTGGGAAACATGAGTTATAGATTTTACTTCCAAAACTTCCAGCAACCAACTCCTTTACGCATCATACCTTGGGTATAACAGTACATTGTGATCGAATTTTAGCAGTATCAAAACAATGAGAGGCAGCACCAGCAATTGAACCAGAAACACCAGCCGCAAGACTTACAGCAAATGGGGACAATGGGCCCACATCTTCATCACTCCTGAACAAAACATTCTACCCTACGTGAGGAAAAGGAGGCAAACAGAGAGATCCTTTGTACAATTTTTCTAGAAAATTTAGAAACACATGAACCTCCAAGTCACAAGCCATTCTGATGAATGTCCACAACTTAATTCTAGAAGGCAAAGATTACAAACGTTACCAACTTATCAGATTTCAAAGTCAACCTATCACATATCAAATTCTATATTTTTGTCCATCCAAATGGAAGAAATGATTTTATCAGACATTGAAAAGAATCTGCTCTGCAGAACTTTGAACAGCAGAGTGTAGAATTCAACAGAATAGCTTAAACAATAAACGAGAAAAATATAATTTCGGATAATAAATTTGAAAAAGACAATCTCATTGCTTTGTGCTTTCAATGTCATGTCTGTTTTTTCTTGATTTGCAATGAGAGAGAATGTAAAGTGAGAAAATCTTCTTGAAAAGGAAACATAAGGCATCCACATCAACCCCAAACAAGACAAATTATGTAAGGTAAACATCAATGAAGTATGACAGATGGAATTTCCAACTTGAGAAGAGCACATTGACAGGCATTTTTAATTTGCACAAGCTACATCAAGCCCATACACTACAAGGTGCTGCAGTGTAAAGCAGTATATTATTTTCAATCATGAGAAATGGCAATGATTGGTTAAAAAGAGTACAGTGATTTCACAGTTTTCAGCCTTTGGTTTTGCTAATCGCTACCATTTATATCAAACAAAGTTATGCCATCACATGGTTAAAAAAATAAAGAAGATGAATTTGAAAACAAGAAAACTGTGTATCTCAGAGGCACCTAGTCACCTGGGTTTGGTATGGTTTAGGTTTGTTCCATTACTATGAATACAGGTACTTTAAGACGGTCTAGAATGTCAATTATCATTCTGAAATAGTTACTAATAAAAAATCCTGCCTCAAAGAATACTATAAATAATAATAATGATAGCATCTCAAAAGAAAATTTTTACTTTTATCTGGTCGATGGCATAGACAAGTTTTTCCCACCACATTATCAACAAAGAGGTATGAACAATATATATAGTTATCACTTTTCAGTCCGAACCTTTAGGTACTCAAGAATAGGGATCAACATTGTGCAGACTTTAATTAGCAAGAAAATCACATTTTCGAACTCCAGAGAAAAAACAACCATTACGACATAAATGATAAGCAATTTTTTGGATGTATATTAACCTGGGTAAAGGGTTCATTCCCACTGCTTTCCAGTTTATCATTGCATTGTGCAGAAATTGCCAGCTCGAGAAAAATATGCCACCAAAAATTGAGTCCCGAACTACTCCAGATCTAAGACCTCTCCATAGACCACGCCATCCTTCCAACGCAATAATGTCTGTCGGCTTTTTGACATTACTGACAGCTGGTGCTCTCCCAGATCCAGTCATCATCCATGGATATTCTTTCAATGCACTTAAGAGATTTTCATGTTTAGTGGTCAAGGTGGACAACATGCCTATAGAGTTATTCATTGCCATCATATTCATTGAATATCTGGGTAGCAAGCTTGAAATTAATGGGGAAATGGAACTCTTTTCAGCAATCAATGGAGAATGCAGAATACGAGAGGCAGAAGCCACTTGCGCACGAAGTTTAACGATTTCAAAGGGAGAGCTTACGAGAGACTCTACCATGCCAGCAGCAAAGCCAGCCATTAGAGCCTCAGAGACATCAACATATGAATCTTCACGACCATCTGACATAAAACAACACGTAGGTGAGTATGACATAATCATTAACGCAGGATTTTCTTAGAGGCAAAAAAAAGAATAGAGGTGTGTCGCTTCATTCTCATAGCATACAAATCTCTCATAAACATAATCATTATAGTCGTGGAGCACAAGCATGTGTATGAAAACAGGCTATATATCACAATGTTGATTTCTTAATCCATTCCTCACATAAGCCAGTCAATCATATGAACTGCTTGTCCATTGTTGCCTTAAATAAACTTTGCAGCACAACATTGTCCAGAATGTTTGACTCATTAACACCCTAGGGCCAACTTCTCTTTACTGCATATCACAGATACTGGGAGCGCAATCTCTTTAAACTTTGTGTGAGTTGTTTCACCTGGTGGCACATCATTGTTGACACAGAAGTTCAATCTTCAGGAAGTAGCTCTTGTGCTTGACTGCATTGTTGCAACTTGTCTAATGTGACAAATTTGACATAATTAACAAAACAACGCACCTCCACTAAATTTTCTTCTGTCACATGAACACAACCTATCTCGGTTATAAATCCAGAATGACGACTAAAATAGTTCATCAGAAGCTTGAGTAGATATCATTAGTTGTGAGACCCCTTAACTTTAGAAATTTCTAACTCATGCTCGTAGTGCATATCTTGTAAGAGGATAGATATCTTCAGGGAGTTGGTCATAATATAAGTATGTTTGACCTTCCTGATAAAACTATGCATACTTGCCTTCAAATATTTGGTCCCCTGATAGAAAGAATTTGCACAATACATCACAAAAGTTTGAAAGGTTTAGCAGTCAAAAGGACAAGCAGCAAGTAGAAAAAGGGAACCAGAGAGGTTGAAAGAGGCAGAAAAGTAGAAACCTTTATAGAAGGCCGTTAATATCTCATAAGTACCAAAGCGAACTCCAAGACCAAAAGTTCTGCCCATAGTCAACCATCCAAGACCACTGTACAAACCTGAAAAAGGAAATCCGACAAAACTTATAGAACTGGATGATAGAGTACTCTGATATGGTTAGACTTGATTACAATTTCCTGGCATTTGTGAAAAAGTTAGATTGATTCATTTCCTAAACAAAGTCAGGTATCTCACCATTTAAAAAATTATCTTTATCATTCACATATTAAGGTACTATTGATACTGTTGCTAAAGTTGCACAAGTAGATAAGCCGAAGCTTGGTACTCAAGAAGTGAAGAAGAAATATGCGCCTATTTGTCACCATGCCCACCGGACTCTAACTCCTCTTGTACATTTTCTATTTCTCTTCCATACTATCTTCAATTTTCCTTCCTTCCCAAACAATTTCTCTTTTAGGGTGACTTCTAGGTTATAACGTTGTATTTGCTTCCTCTTCAAGGTGTTTGCACAAATGCCTACTTGAAATAATGTAGTAGTACAGCTTAAGCGACAATAGATAAATCATAATACAGAATTTCGGATACCCACGCGTCGAGTACCCGACAACACTCAGGGTACCCACAATCGTGCATGTTTGATCGGGTAGTAAAAATTTCGGGTCGGTTTTCAGGTAATCAAAATCTGTAGCAATATAACATGACATGAAAGATAAGGAGCAAAAAATAATATTTGAATTCCATGATTCATTTAACAGTAACTCGTTACGGAAGATTTTGTCACCTATGGCTACTGATACATATGCAAGCAAATGACATTACGTATAGTGGTAAGATGCACGGCACATAATTGAGCCACAACTCCTGATCATAAATTGTTTTCTAAAATATGTATGCTCAAAATGAAACGATGATGTTTTTGGAATTCACAAAACTCCTTGTGCCTAAAAAATGTTGGAAAAGGTAACTAAAATTAACCTGAATATCCAGATATAGCTCGTACTCTAGCGAGAATCTGGCCCACAGCCAATTGTTTCCTAGTAGTGGATCCAACCTGTTTTCTATGTTTGTTTTAGTGTCAATAGATATACAAATAAAGAATATTTAGGGGAACAAAAAAGATGAAAATACACCAGATAAAGAAAATTATAGCATTAGTTCTTATAATCCACACCTGTTTCAAGACTGTGAGACTATCAAGAGGGTAAATGATGGTAGTGCCTAGTGCCACAGATGCAGAAGCAGCAACGGCATGGACTGTGAGTGTATTCTTCAATATTTCGTCCATCTAAATAAATGGCATACCTCTTTACTCAAAAGGAAAGCACAGAGGTTATTGGATATATTTTGCCAAAAGTAATCAACTATACAAATTTAAACGATCATCACAAACAATGAAATCAAATGCTGTGAGAGTGTATTATTTACCAACAAATATATGCTACCTCCAAATAATATTACTTGGGGTAAGTTATAAGCCAATGCTAAACATGGACAGACCAGTATATCCATTGAACTGCAAAACATGAAAGTTGAATGGAACTTTTGGATACAAAGTTTCATATTGTAAAGAGCAGAGCTCATGCTTTTGGAACTTTTGGATACAAAGTTTCATATTGTAAAGAGCAGAACTCATGCTTTTGGTATCTAGCAATGACCAAATATAAGTTCCAAACAATATTGTGGTTGTACATGAGCAATTGAAGATCAAGCTTCAATATTCATTTTCTTTTATCAAACAAAAAACTTTACTCACACCCACTTGCCTCGCTTGGTCACTACAAACTTTTATCAAACAGATAATAAGCATGTCAACATCTGCAACAACTGACAAGTTTTGACATAGTAATGGAACACTGAGAACCCATAAACGAATACATACAACAAGGATCATCCGCCTTTAGTTCTATTCCTATAAATCATTCAACCAGACGAAAAAGCTGGAAAAGTAGCCCCATGGCCGAACCATTACCTTGAAAGTTTGCAGAAACAAACTTATAATCAATTTATGGAGTATAAATTAAATAGCAAGTCCAAAAATTTTATTGCACCGGGAAGATTAAACGCACAAACAATAATCAAAACTGTAATCCACATACATAGGGTGTTTTGATTATTTACCGACCAGTCCAACTAGGGAGATGGCCCTTCAACGGTTGATCTCCGGTTGATGCCTAATCCAATACAAGACCGGAATCGCAATTACTTTGTGTGTTTGCACTAGAAAACACACAAAGTGTCACGAACGTAACCTCCTCGCAAGACAAGCTCAACGAGGCGCGGCGGCGACGCAGGAAGACGACCGAGAGAAAGGGGAGGAGGGGAGAGGGTTTAAACAAAATATCAAGCGTTCAAATTAATACTCAAGAAAATGTTATCCAAAAAACAAGACGTACGAGCGAAATAGGAATCCAAGATTCTCAGTGGGCTCTTCCTCGATTTCCAATTTTCTGATCTTGAAATCATAAGAGAACAGGGGGCTCTTCATTTATTCAAAATATGATCTTTGCATCGTGTATATTTTCCGTTTAAAAATTTTGAAAAATAATAATTTAAAGAAACGAAAACAGAGAAATAATTCACAAAATTATTAATTTTTCGTTGTTGCCATAGATTTTCCGTTTAAAATTCGAAAGCTGGGGTCATCGTCGATTCAGGTTTCCGTTGAAGATCGGAAATCTCCAATTTTCCTTTTTAACTTTACAATCACACGTTTTTAACTTTATACATCGATTTTAAAGTAATTATTACACTTATTTAAATTGTTTGTTCCCCTTATATGATATTTACTCCAAGGTATTGTGTACGTGTGTTCTCTTTCTTCAATAATTGGTTTTATCAATTCAAGTTTTTATATATTATCCCATAGTTTTATTTTGCGGTCATGTAACTTGGTTCAATTTGTTTGTAATAGCCACATATGCCTGAAGGAGAAAAAATAGAAAGAAAGAGATATAAATTTTGCATGCATCATAGTCCCATGAAAATGTAAGCTAAATCAACTTTTTTCTTCATTCTATTGCACAACAAAAATGTAACACATTAACTCCGATAAATTTCCCACAACTCAATGATTTAGCCTAAAGTTCTAAAATATGCCTTTATATTCTTTGAAGCTATCAACTCACATGATAAAGTTATAGTTCAACTACCAAAATGACACATTATCGAAGAAAATTCATGACTAATTTGTTTTAATGACCTGAAACTAGTATCATTCCAAAGCTATTTCAACGATATAATATAATCTAAATGGATTGAGATTATATTTCATTTTACGATAGTACTACGGTATTTTCCAAATCAAGCAATTCTAGATTTTCTACACTCATAACAACAAACCAAAAACTTTCCTTTGAATTTATTTCCATCTTCCAAGATTATAATTCCCAAAAACCTGAATTAAAATCACAGAACACGACTTTGACATAGTTTGTCATTTCTATTATAACTCTTTCGATACTAAATGAGATAAATCAATTCTTGTATGTAATTGAAGGCAAGACAAAGATCTGTAACTTTTATCTGAACACCCGACCGAGATTTCAGAACAGAATATACAACATACATAAACACAAATATATACAGAAATCAATCTCAAGACCAATTTCAGTAAAGGTAATGTATCTCCTTCATTGTTTAACAAAATCCAGTTAATCAAAACCCAAATCAAAGTCAACACAATATTCTAAAAGTTTAAAATCTGAACATATAAATTGCAGTAACCTAATTCCAGACAGTATTTGTACCCCCTCTGCAAAAACTGAAGCTCAATCTTTGATTCTTGGTGGAAATGAGAATTTGTGGAGCACAACAGAAGAAACTTGAATTCTGTAACCTTTCTTCAACCGTGGGAGGTTTTGGATTAAAAATGAGCTTATGTCGATCAAGAAGTGATCCAATCACATTTTTTTGTTCTCATTGCCGATAGTTCGGATTCTTTTAAAAAAAACTAGATCAGCTCAGAACTCAGCGCATCAAATGAAGCTCGGGCAAAGTTGCAGGATCCATATGTTGTGTCAACTGGTAACATTTATTATCGTTCGATACAAAATCTAGAAATAGAGCAAATCAGATCAGGGTTGAGACAGTTAAAATCGTCGTTCTTCCATCTAACTGTCTAACCGTCTTTCTGAAATTCATCTGATCACCAAACTGCTATCATTTGCGTGCGTGCTGCTTGCACCTTGATTTCAAGTGTTATATCTGCAGTTTGAATATAGCTTAGAGCTGAATCGATAGGCTTGCTATTATTTCCACATTCGAATAACCTTTAAATCAAATCATTGTAAACCATTGCCTGCGAGCTGTTTGTCTATTATATTAGGAGTTCAGTTCAGCTGCGGGTTGACTGAGTGGATTTGGATCATTTGTATTCACATCAAAGTTTTCTGGTACTGAAATCTTCCTTCAATTTGAGAGAACGGGAGACGTAGAATTATTTTTTCGAACTTTCAAAAACAAACTACTTCTCTTATCAATTTACAATTCGATCATATATCTTAAGTTCACTGTTTGATTGAACTCTTTCCGCATAAACTATTTTATTTCTCAAAAAAACAGCCTGACTGAGTACAATTTTCAACTTGTAGAAAAGCTGGTTAGTATAACTGTTTTAAAACAAAGAGATTTTTGATAAAAGCTTATTCATCCCATCTAATTATTTATTCGATCCTATTATATAATATGAATTAGTCTACTGTCGTCTGCTAGTTTTATTTTAAATCTTTTTTCACGCATAATATTTTATCCAAACATAACTACCGAGAAAATCAGCGGTTGGCCTCTCTAGTGTCCTATATATCGCGTGTAATGTATACAAGTCATCGGTCAACAACAAATATTCTTCTAGTTCAGTAATGAAGTTTGTGTCGAGTTATTAAAGTAGGTGACCGTGAAACCAAATAACTATAAATTTGATTCTCTCTATTGATATTTCCTCAGTCGAACGATCTGGACAGTACAGAGCATAGTTAGCAGGCTGGTGTAATATTTTACATATATTTATTTTAAGCTTTAAGATTAACCCGATGAATATCTCTTGCTGGTTTTAGATCATTTGCGTTTTCAACATTTCACAATTATGCGTGAAGAAGGAGTTTATAAGAAAGAAGATGCAAAATATTATATTAATTTTCCTGACTCAAGCTAACAATCACAAATATTTGGAATTAATCAAGGGTTATTAAACAATTTCATTGATTTTCGTGTTGGGTCGAGGAAAACGAAAGTTATATTATATTAAACGTTTCTATAACAATAATAAATAATAACCAAGGAAGTTGAGGATGTCACGAATTAGGAAGTTTCTGAGCAATTTTCCATGTTTGTTCAAATATATTAAGCAATGGCAATCCACCAACGAAAAGCACCAAGTAATAGAAATGTAATTAATTTCATGTCATTTTCAGAGCGTTAAAATAAACATGGTCCTATATGGTATTGGTATATATTTTATAATAATACCAACAATTAATATATAGTAAATAAACAATAAGGTTGAGCTGTAAAATTATTTGCCAGCCGCCAAACCCACAAACAACGAAGAATTGGTGGTCATGCTTCACTTTTAAATTCCAAAATTTCAATTTATTCCAATGTTCATCAAATCATACATATGATAACGTGCTACCGTTAGATACTTGCTATCGCCTTTCGATTGGTAATGCAGATTTCTAATTGTTTAATGAAGAATAGAACGTCATCAACTTTGAATGTATTAATAAATTATGAATGTTTGATTAAAATAATTTATTTGCTTCATTAGTTTACTTTTCTACCAACTTATTATCCAATCTTGAGTTCTAGTCTATTAACTTGTCAACTTTAATATTGGTACTGTAATTTTTAAACACTGTAACAAAAAGTTATTTTCGAACCAACTTAGAATATTAATCAAAAGCATATGTTAATCTACTAAACCAATCACATTGCATAAGTGTACAAATGATTCGAGGTTGACGTACTAACAATGAGTGTCGGCCTCAAATTTAAATTACTGTCTAAAAATGTTGATGGATCAAATTTCCGAAGGGTGTCCAATCTATTCAAAACCAATCAAGCTAATATATACAAAGTCTGATGTATTAGATCTCTTGTTTCAATTATAGGACTTGACCAAACCAAAGTTACAGAAAGATCTTGATTTGAAGAGACCACCAAACAAGAAACTGGTGGAAGATTCTTTGTGGCCTGGATTTGACTCATCCGGGCACCCTTTCACTCTAAGTAAGGGCTTTCCTATCGTCTTCCGGATCGAATCTATGATCTTGGGCTCGACCGGATACCCTGACGTGCAACGAACATAGAACGAGTTCATGGCTCTGCCTGCTTTTGTTGTCACTTCTGCTCGAGTTACGGATAGGCTGTTCTCGCGGAAAACTCGAGTTACCTCAGCCAATAGCCCCACTTTATCTGTCGCACATAGTTCTAGCTTCAACCCCTGGCGTTGAGACGACGAAAAATGGTTTACAAATAGTGCAGGAAATGAAGTGAACACCTTTGGGATGTATGAACTCTAAACTAGGACCAAACAGAATGTGATAGTCAATGTAGGCTCAAAATTTTCCTGTTGACAACTTGTTTGTGTCGACTAGTCACCTTTATCGGAGTTTTGCGAAACAATAAGCAGCAACACAAGCTGCAAAATTTCTTCGAATACATCACATGTTCTTACCTCAGATACTCTTCTCTGTATTGCTGCTTCAAGACATTGGATCACCCTTTGCCCTTCGGCTTCCGACTTCACTGCGGAACCGTCGATATGCCTTATGCAGTATTCCTTCAAATGCAGAAGCAAAAACAGTTTTAGATACATTGTAGAACCATTAGTGATGCAAATCGTATCGGTCATAAATAGTATACCTGATGAGCCTCGGATCCTTTGGCCTCAACATTTCCATGGAACACTACATATTGCATATCAGTCAGAGTAAATACTATATCGAAAAGAAGCTTCGGCCGATCCTTGCACCGGATTGTTACGACGGAGTACTCTTTATCATGCCAGTTTACGATGTTAACATGGGGGGTTTGTTTATCATTCAACGACATCAGTTCGTAATCTCTGTCATCGAACATCATCCGGTGAAGCCTTCTAGCTGTGTGAGCGACCCCATGGGAGACCACAGTTTTAGCCTTCCTGTAGCTGTTACCACCATTTAGCAAAGGACATAACCGGAGCTTAACCATGGTTAACTTGTCGGGATCTGTCAAAGCACCCCCGGTTTTTTCGTCTGTCACTTGCACAACGGCTGCCGCACGAGAGTTGTGTGTCCACACCTCGGCGTTAACCACGTTACATTTGAGTTGGGTGAGGATTGCACTAACTTCAGAAAGTAGTCCTGGTCTGTCACTTCCTATTAACTCGATGGAAGTGTGCTCCATCCCTGATTTCACGTCGACTGATGCTCGCCTAGAAGACATGAATGAAGATTCGGGGCCTAGCGACTGACAATAAAGCGAAAAGTTCATGTGGATTGGTAGAAACATACAGAGGAAGTTTTGAAAATTGCCAAGATTAACAGAACTCTAACCTTTCAATGTAATTAGAGTCACTGCATTAGTTATCTTCTTCATCTTGATCCGTGACATTGAAAATAAAAGACCAGTGTTACCATCCATGAACCATCTGCCATCGGAGCAAATGTAAGCTTTGGTTATTATAAGATTGAGATCAGTAAGAACTTGCACGACTTCAAGAAGAATTCCATATTTGTTAGCACTATCCACCTTCATTAAAAGAGGGAAATCAGCAGAGAATCTCTTTAAGAACCACGTGTAGGACAAAAGATATCAACGAGATACATACCTGAATGATCGTTACGTTTTCACTGGATTCGTTATCGATCACGACTCTGCCAATAAGTGAGGAGAGTGATGCAGTGAAGAGCTATTACATAGGGAAACGAAGGAACTAAACTAAGTTCACTTGTGTGAAATTGGGCTATATAGAGATAATACCTTGGAGGGTTCATTCTCCTTATAAACTTCTCGTATTCATCATCCATGTTTCCACGAATACTCACCTGAAGAGTCTACGAAAAAACAATGAGAACTTTAGATACAGCAAGGTTGGATTTTGTCTCCAAAAAAATGATGCTGAAATATCAAGAATAGGTGATTAAGAAGATCTAAAAACAGGTGCTTGTCTTCGTGGGGTCTCTGCTTTTACATAGGCATAGCCCATCAAACACATGATTACCAAGACAAAACAAAGATCTTTAAAGCACACAAGTCACACACATGGAGGTGTGAAAAACGAGCAATCACAGGCTGTACACAGCTAAATCAAGAAAACAGAGCACAACCTCCACCCCCAAATTCCCACAAAACCAAACAGGAATATTAATCCACCACCAAATACTAGGACTCATAGAAGAAACCGAACAAAACAGCTTTAACAAATATTATGACCAGAAATTCTCAAAACAAAACCAAACCGATTACAAGAAGAATGAAATAACGATGCACGAGAGGTTACTAGAAATCTGAAACATAGAATTCAACCGAAAAGAGCAGCTTAGAATTCAACCAAAACAGCGCAACTCATCCAAAGTAAACCAATCAATGATGGGGCAGTAAAACAACAGCTGATAGTGGAGCATACCCTTTAGAGTTCTTGAGGATTCTTGATTCTCTACAATAACACCACCTCGAAATAAACTTCACAGAATGAAAAACTAAGCCTTGATACACGCGAGCCGGCTCCCGCGAATACAACAGAGAACATAAACATAAAGCAGATTTGTGACTCAAGAAAGTGGATATCTCTGGACTCCGCGATCCTTTCTAAGATCACACGAAAAAACATATATGCAGTGTTGTGTGTATTTATAGCAGGTTGGTGTCGGGTAAATTCTGGTCTCAGCATCTCATGGAAAAATTTCAGGTCCGGGTCTCTATCATGGGATGCATACATTTACCATGAAAAAAGACCACAAAACCCGAGAAGGTGGAGAGGCATTTGAATATACGATCTACTTGGCGTACGTTGGTAGCTGGCCCACATGTTCGGGGTAACTTTCCTTTTGACTGTTAGTTTTTTTTATAAAGAGGCAGTTGATGTTACTGTCTGAATTAAGTTTTGGCCTCTACGGGCCACCAGATTGTCCAACTTGACCTCACTCTACTGTGAACTGTATCCAATTACTCTCTTCCTTCCGCATCATGTGTAACGAAATTTCTTTTTCATGCATCTCAATTATTATAGTCCAGTTATATAGACTGAATTTCTTTTTCATCCATCTCAATTTCACATTTAGCATTATCTTTACTACTCGTTTTACCGATCTACTAATTTGCTTTTTCAAGGATAAAAAGTGACTTTTTTTATAAATTATATTCAAAATTTTAATATTTATGAAAACACACGAGATACCATAGAACAAGTATTCACATTCGTTCTTTTATATGTGGATCTATCTTATAGAGGGATTTCCCTATAATGAGTTTGATACAGATCGGATTCCATATGAGTTTTATTCTAAAATTGAACTGACTTTAAGTATACAAAATGAATTAATGATTTTAATCATTTTTATTGTACGGTACATTTTTCTGGATTTGGCTTATACATTTTGAAAAAAATATGGGAAAATAGAATAAATGAACTCAGCAACAAATTTTTTTATGCGGTAATAAATATTATTACCTGAAAATAAGGGGGCCGGCGACGTAATGAGCTAATTTGATAGTCTTCTGAAATTCAGCAACTCCTAAAAGCAAGCTTCATGGCTCGATGTCTGTGTCACAAACAAATTTGAGAGATCGAACGATGATATTTCCAATGTTTTAAGTTGATAGTCGCTCGATTGAAACGCAAACGTCAGACGAGAACGTATGCTTGAAATATAAGAGGTCGGTCCATTTAAAGAGTTGTGAGAAGGTTTGTGGTGAGAATCCTATAGGGCTTAACTTAAATTTGGTGACATTAATAAATAGATTCTCATAGTTAATAACCTTTCGATGCTCACTCAGCAATCACTCAGATTTAAAAAGTAGCAAGGAGTAAAAGTGTTTCTAGAGCAAAATGATAACATACCTTTGCAACGTAACACGTGGGTTTGTGGGCTTTGGATCCTATATAAAAGCTTAACTTACAAATTTACTTGCTTAGTAATAGATTTAAAAATATAGCTATCGAGCACGTTTTAGTGGTACCAAAGCCGATAATTTTAATATCAAATGAGATCATTCAATTATTTCAGTTTGAGTTCGAATTTTTTTTCTATTTCTTTGCTTGACATAAAAGAGAAGATTTTAAAATGTTTGGATAGTTTTAAATTTAAATATTACATCACATGATTGATGATTGATGTTAACGTTCAAGGAGTGACAAACAAGAAAATTCTTGGAACCTTGATACCCCCATTAATGTCCAAACCCTAACAATTGACCAGCCGCCAGAGTCAACCTTCGACGATAAATTTGAGTTGGATGAAGCATATATTTATTGCTCGTAAATTGGTTTGAAATTTTCGAATATATATATATATATATATATATTGTTTTTTATCATCGAAAATTTCACCAGCTCGACATATAAAGCCCAACCTTCGTTGGTACACCAAGTCCAACCTTCATTGGCACACTAAGTCCGGCAGACTTAGATTTACCACCTCGGGAACTCTAACGGTCCATGCAAATACCGGGTTAGGACTAGTCCTGGCACCCAATTAAGCCTAATCAACGACTGCGATTTTTCCAGAAAGCACAAGTTTACGCCTCGAGTCCCGATCACTACTCTACAGTTCTATACTTCAATTCTTCGTTTAGGACTCGCACGGGGGATACTCCTGATGTCCTCCATAAACCAGCTAGGGACCCGAGGACCGAGTAGCTCACCCGCGACCTCGGCACACACCAGCTCGAGAGACGCCCGAGGACCATGTCCCGACGACCGAGGAAGAATCCGCCTTGGACACGCCTTTCCTTGTGCAAACGAATCCCGGCTAGATACGTCTTTCCTTATTTGAAGGATCCATGGACGATACGACTTTCCATATATAGCCGACGAGATCCCCGAAGATCAGGGAGAATATCTCGCCCGAAGATCACGCCGAGATATCCGTCGAGATATGCTCATCTCAACCGCCTAGCCCCTCTATAAATACCAGGTATGTTCTTTCGTTCAGGGGACATTCATTTCGGCCCTCACTTGCTCTCACAGCACATATTTGCTCTCTTTTCTCTCTAGAGCACTGTCTGACTTAGACATCGGAGGGGCTTCGCCGGACACACATCCGACGCCCTCTGACCCGTGATTTGTGGCTGCGGGCACCGAGGAAGGACATTATCCACCATCCAAGCCCCGATGCCCGACGATTTTTTCCCGACGATCTGACGACCCGACGCTCGAGTTCTCGACGTGGTGGAAGCTCTTCGGCTGAACGAAATTTGGCTACATCAATTGGCGCCGTCTGTGGGAAACGTTGAAGAAATAATACAAGACGCCACCCAAGAGGACTAGAGCTTAGGGCACCGAAGAAACTAGTAGCACAGAGAGTGCATCTCAAGGGTCGGAAAACCTCAATCTCACCACAGCCCAGATAGCTCGACGGGCAGCACCTATAGTGGAAAAACTATTGGCTATCGACCTAAGCCGCATTCGCAGCCCGATCAACAGGCCGAGGAGACCAGGAAGCTATGGGGGGGAGATTGCCCAGCGAAGTCAAGGAAAGACCTCGGGGCTTCCACCCCTCTCAGTTGGGGAACGATGCTCTCCCCCGCAGTGGCATCCCGACTTAATAGCGTGGCACGCGATAGTTCGACCCTGCATAGGCAACGCGATGGTAGATGAGGGAACATATCCGGCCCATGCAAACGCACAATTACTCAGACAGGTATATTCAACCACTTTCGCTCGTCTGTGAATACGCGGGATACCGCTGGTTTAGCGCGCCCCGACCTACCCAGTTGGGTAGCGCGTCTCTCGACGTACCCAGCTAGCATGAGTGCGACTCCCGACCTGAAATATCTTATGTGTGATCGCGTATCACTCGGGCTATTCTTCGCTCGATTACATCAGAACCTTCATCTGAGATCGTAGCTCACCTACAAACATGTTAAGACTCAGGTCAGTAGTTATTTTACTTCACAAATACATGGCGTTATGAAAAATTATTTTTTAGCACAGGTCGACTCGATCCGCTCGAGAACATGGTAATCTTCATTTGCTCTGGAATTTTTAATCCCGCTCTGCGCGGGCATTCATTATGTACTGCTCGAGTATTTGCTATATCCGGTTCAAGAATCTTATATTGCTCTGCTCGGGAAATTATTACATTATGCCCGGGGATATGTTAAATCTTTATTTGCCCTGGGGTATTTTATCTTGACCAGCTCGAAAATATGTTGCTTGCTCGGGACCCTATCCTACCCGGGAGTCTACTATTCTTGCTCCGGTGTCTATCATCCCTGCTCGGGAGTCTATTATTCCTGCTCGATTACCTATGATCCCTGAACGAGAGTCTGCTATCAATGCTCGGGAGACTATTATCCATGCTCGGGAATCAATTACCGGCTCTGCCTAGGAATCTGTTATTCCAACTAGCGTTGTAACCTACCCGAGGCCTCGAAACTCGAATAACCAAGTGGATGACCGAGGAACGGGTCTTAGCCCCACAGCCAAGAGGGCGATCCTCCCATCAGCCCGACCCTCGTCGGGATCGAAGAAGTGCAAAAAGAAACTGTCGCTGAAAATTGTAGCTCGTCCACAAACATGATAAATTAAGGTCAGTAGTCATTTTACGCTATGAGTTCATTACCTTATGAAAAATTATGTTTTAGCGCAAGTCGACCTGACCTGCTCGGGAACGTGTTATTTGCATTCGTCGTGGAATCTATAATCTCTACCTGCTCGGGAACATGTTATCGACATTCACTGCAAAGTCTATTACCCCGACCTGCTCGGGAATATTTTATTCGTTGCAGAACCTATCATCTCTACCCTCTCGAGAATTTATCCTGTTGGGAAATTTTGTCCCATTCGGCTCTGGAATTCCTTGTACTTTGCTCGGGAACATGTTATATATATTTGCTCTGGAATCGCTCTTCCTGCTCTGCTCGGGAAGCTACTATATCCTACTGAGAAATTTTTTCCCCCTCTGCTCGGGAATAGACTACGACTTGCTCGGGAAGATGCTATTTTTATTTGTTCGAAAATTTATTACGTCAAGTTCGAGAATCTATTATCTTACCTTGCTTGGAGAAGTATCAATCTGACTCTGCTCAGGATTCTATTATTCTTACATTGATCTGCTCGAGAAACTGTTCTCTGCGCTGCGCGAAAATCTATTCTCTGCTCTGCTCGAGAATCTATTACATGCTCTGCTCTTGATCTGCTCGGAAGTCTATTATATTTCCCTGCTCAGGAATATGAGCCACAAAGTCCAGTTCCGCACTGGCCGCTAAGCCCGACCAGCTCGACATTCAAAGCCCAGTTCCGCACTGGCACCTCCTCGGTTGGCAACCCCACCTGAGCAACAAAGCCCAGTTCCGCACTGGTCACTTATCGCGTAGCTCTTCTACGCAAACACATAAGTCCAGTTTCGCACTGGCCGCCAAGCCCGACCAGCTCGGAATTTAAAGCCCAGTTCCGCACTGGCACCTCCTCGGTTGGCAACCCCACCTGAGCAACAAAGCCCAGTTCCGCACTGGTCACTTATCGCGTAGCTCTTCTACGCAAACACATAAGTCCAGTTTCGCACTGGCCGCCAAGCCCGACCAGCTCGGAATTTAAAGCCCAGTTCCGCACTGGCACCTCCTCGGGTGGCAACCCCACCTGAGCAACAAAGCCCAGTTCCACACTGACCACTTATCACGTAGCTCTTCTACGCAAATACATAAGCACAGTTCCGCACTGGCCACTAAGCCCGACCTGCTCGGCACTCGTAAGCTCAGTTCCCGACTGGCCGCTAACCCC
>KQ994498.1:40130-53946 GCA_001598015.1 Dorcoceras hygrometricum
ATTGTTGTGGTACACTCAACTAAAACACTGTGCTGGGTTTTAGTTAGGTGTTCACACAGACGTCCACGGTATCAGCTATCTATATATATATATATATATATATAAAAGATATATCTTTCTACACAATATAATGTTTATTTTTTCTCATTCGATAAGATCAACAGTCGGTGCTATACTGTTATTCATTTATATTTTTATCATACTATATTGAATGCAATGCTCAAGTATTGATGGAAAATTTAATTGTATATATTTTGTTTATTTACGTACGAAACCCTGTTCCGGTTTAATAAATCAAACTTATCTTATTTTTCTATGAGAATAAATTGTTAGAAATTCTTCTAATTGTATGATGTATGTGTAATATGATACAACCAAAAGTACATACTAATTTGGCGATTAGAAAAGATATATTAATACCGGAAGACTGACTAATAATACTCGATAGCTCAAAAAACGGGCACGTTGTTGTCTACTTCACATATAGCGACTAGTGTTTGGTAATCAATGCCCAGAGAATAAAAATTACAAAAAGTTAAAGATTTTAGTGTTATTATAATTAAATGGTTTAGTCTATTCGAAGTAAATTTAAATTTGTTAAACAGATATGTGCGTGGCGTTGACGTAAGTTTTATAAGATGGAACGTTCAAAGTACACGATGCCGAAGACATGGAAAATTGTCCATAAAAACATAGGTTTCTGTCGATTGGTCTCTTAATTTTTTAACATTGCGTAGAAAGTTTGTCCCCATCACCAGAAATGGATGACATGAAATTCACATCTCCAATTTCAATCGTTGTTTTTATGTCATGATTTTCACAATTTTTATATTTTAGAAAAACTTAAAGCTAATGGATTTGGTATGTACAAATTTCATTAAAATTCTATTTGATTACCATATAATTCACCATAGTTAATACGATATTATGGTGGCAATGGTATCTCAAAACTAGTTTATGATACTAGATGTATTTTTATCATTTTAAAAGATGATATTCTCATTATAAGAAAGTTAAATATCTTCTTTTATGTTATTATACCTACATACTTTAGGCTTGGTGCAAAAAAATATATATTCTCACACCAGGACAAAATTGCAGGATTATTATACCCAAACTCCAAAATTTTTTCACATCTCAAGTACAAGAAAGCGAGTCACTTCTGATTCAAGACCTAGTCAGACTGCTAAATATACAACTTGACTGTTACTTTATTATAGTGAGTGTGTGTGTGTGTATATATATATATCAAATAGAAATTCTAGTGTTCTTAAACAAAAAAGTTAACTTCTGTATGCATAAAAACTCACATACTGCGCGCCCATTCATGTAAAGTATCGGACTTAGCTATCGCACTTTATTAGGTACCAACATTTAGAATTAGCAGCCCACCGCGTCGGGTCTCAAACAATCTAATGACATGATTCTGCAGGCTCTTCCGATCCTCCGAGAGTCGGCAGCAGTTGGCCAAGGCATCCAATTATGTTAGGACCACCACAACCACTCACTTACATTAGAGTACCTAATAAGCTTGCCTTCCCAACAATATTTCCATAAATTTCAAACACAACAATGCAGATTTCCCAGTAAATAAAGTTCAACACCCGATAGTCGATCTGTCGTCATTTTGTCAGCTCTTCAATTGAGTCCACAAACTAAAAAAATCATATGATAGAGCTAAACCACGACGATGGCTGTACATTATGCAAGGATAAAAAAGGAGTAGGAAAGAGAGAAGAATTTGATAATCAAATGTGCTGATATTTTGTGCACTGAACATTATTCCCCATCCTTAATACTACATGACATAGATATACCAATGCCACCAACCTAACCACTAGCAAACCAAAATGGCGGCATAATGCATTACATCCCCATTGATGTCTAAGTACCAAAACACATTAGATTACTGCCAGCAAATTCTGGCATCACTATCTCAGCAGTTTGTTGCTACAGAAGAATATAATAATATGTAACATGCATGTGCTTCCGGAAGTTATAAGTCCAGTTAGCTGGCGTCCTTAGGCATCTTTTAGCCATAAGGAACAGAAAGCAACTCAAGGGGATCCAGCAGACGATTGCAGCCTTTCAGAGTATTAGCACATTGATGTTTGTTGTCTACTTCCCCACGAGCTAAACCGGGTAGGAAAGTTTTGAACAAGTTATGATCCTCTGTGTGCTATCTCAATCTAGATTAGGCACCCTCAACAAAGCAAAGGTAGTATCTTCAGGGTCGCGGAGTGGGATATACTCTGATCCTCTCACATGAACACTAAAGCAAGCTGTAAAATTAGCGAAAGCGAGGACAAAAATTGGTATATTCTTTTACATGATAACAATCAAAATGAAAAATAAAACATGTAGGGCAAATTATAGCATCATAATATAAAAGGTCTTCTTTTATCTATTGGTCATAGTTATCTGTAACAGTAACAATTTATTCAAAACTCAATTTAAATAGTCTGCTGCTTATTTCTCTAACCAAACTTTCAGTGTCATACAACGCAATGAACTTAGCCAAAGCTCTGAAATTTGACGTAGGAAATTGTTTCATTAATACTTATATGGCCCCTATCAGAAAATTACCCATTCTAGATAACCAATGTATCTTCTGAGATATGCCTTTAACAACAGTGACATATACTAACTAGCCAACTCTACTGGGAAATGGATGAGCAACGCAAAAGCACGGATGAGAGATTGGTAAAAGCATTTCATTTATATCATAATCTTCTTTTTAAGAAAATACTCTCGGAACCAATGTGTGTTTTGGCGGATATCACCAAACAAAACAACCATACATATCAAAAAAAGGTAGTTTAGACGATACCATTTTCAATTTTCATCACACTTTGAAGCATTATATCCATCTTCTTTCCCATGTCCGCCGAGTCATCCATTTTAGAGGCAACAAGTGTGAGCTCCCTATAGATTTCACGTACAAAAGTACAGATATTTTTTGCAAAATCCAGTTCACCATCGGAAATCCGACCTATCGCTAACCTCATCAACTCCCCGGTCAAGTCCGCAACCTAAATATGTACAATAAAAAGAAATGGAATTAGAGCCATAGGTGTGCACGACTTGTAGCATAGCATATGATCTAGGTTTGAAAGGTATGCACTATTTGAGCTTAACACAGCAGATAAAACTCATCATACTGTTGTTTCCTATGTTCCTTTTAAATAAACACAATTTTCAAGAAAATTACCCCAAGCACATAATCAAGTACATTAATCTTTAGAGGCTCGACGGACGGATCACTTAGTGGCATTAAGGAGGCATTGATTTCATTCAGATCTAAAAGACCACCAGTCTTGCAAAAGTTACAGAATGTTGCAGCTTCAACATATTCTTGAACCTTAAATCAAAGTAAAGCATGAGTAAGTTTTTGAAAATGTTCCTGTAATGCATGATGATAAAGCATTATACACATACCCCAGGAGAATAAGCATGTCTAATCTTCCAGAAATCTGTTCCCTGGAGCTCTTTTACTAGTCGAGATATATATTGATTCACGACCATCGCTAGATCCTTTTCCGCCTGTTCTATTATTTCATCTTTGTTGTGCTTACTAATTCTGCAAATGGAAGGGCTCATAGGATTTTCCAATTTAATGGTAGAAGACTAGAAGGAACCCTTTTTCACTGGAAAAACGAAATTTTGTATGCGACAATTATGAATAAATATGTAAATGAAATAAACTTTCTTTACCTATGCACCTGGAAAATGACCTTTTTACTGTTCATTGTTATATCACGACTAGCCTTCACCACTCTTTCTCGCTTTTCATTCTGCAAATCAGCAGCCACTGACCTTATCAGATAATGAGCAGCAATCTCAATTTCCTAAACAACTTTTAAAATCGCCACAAAAGAGTAGATGACAAATTAAAATATTCATGCATGTGTTCAGAGAGAGCATGCATCAACTGCAAACAGCATACTTTCTAATTAAACCACGGTCCGTCACAAAACATGATAAAAATCAAATAATGGTATATGAGAGAAAAATTATGCTTGACAAACAGTTATATCATTGCATCTCATTAACAGTAGAAAGGAACAACTAATGATCCGGGACAACTCTCCGAATCAACATTCTCACACATTTTCTTGAAAGACAATTTTAAAATATTTGCTCACAACCATTGACAAGCATAGAGCATATTTTATGATCCTGCATCGTTCCTGGGGAACTTAGGTGCCTATTTTTGCAGCTTTGCCTTCTACATAGACAGCTAAAGACAACGTAAAATGCCAAATACCGACATTTATAGCACCACAAAGTTGTGGTCGCAGCCCAACCATAAATCAGGCGTAGATTCTCAAGAAATTATAATGTTCCCAGCCATTGTACATCAGTATACATTAAATCATTGCCCTTCTTAATTGAAATCCAAAAGCATCTTGCAATCAGAAATATCATGAGACTGAAGTCCACAACATTCAAATCACAGAATCATGTCATTTCATTACAGGCAGCAACAAAAGAGTTCCGTAAATCTGAATTTATAAAAGTAACTCGAAAACCACTCAATGCGCTATGTACAGAATTCAACTTGGATCCCACGGACGCTTTGATAGCACAGAAAACTCACAAGGTTGTTGAGGTAACTAGTGTATTCAGCAAAGGCCTCTTTCATGGGATTAGGTTCAGTATTGGCGGCGCTAACAGTCATATGTCTCGGTCTCTTGGCTACAGGCGCGGTTCCTGCAACTGTTCGATTAAAACGCGTCAACAACACCATGTGAGTTGCGAGTGTTGAAATTTGAACACAGAATTTTTACGAGGAGGAATTCGGTGAGACTTGGACGACATCAGAGACAGCTTCGCAGCCCACGACTTGTACATCTGTCACCCCCAAACACCATGCTCTCTGTTTCAGTTTTCTATGCTGAATTTTGTCGCTTCATATATTACTAATTATTTAATCTAAATTTCAAGCAAAGTTGCTGTGGTGTAGTGGTTATCACGTCAGTCTTACACACTGAAGGTCCCCAGTTCGATCCTGGGCAGCAACACTATAATTTTCCACAATCCGGGCCGGGTTTTAGTTTACTCTATGGGCTTTCGGGTCGCATTTGTTTCATAACGGATACTTTTAAAGGCCCAAGAATAACTTGTGGGCTCTTTCATATTCAACTCTAGGTTTCTTTTTTTTTTTGTCAAACTTTGATCGTTGGTAGTTTACTTTCAAATATTTTTACTATTATAATGGCGGTGGAGTTTTGTTTTAACAACGGCCTATTGATTTTTGGAATCCTATGTTACTATTTTTCCAAAACCAAAATAAATTCCACTGTACCATTTTTATTTATTTCCCATAATATATGTTGTCAGATATTTTCAATGGCATTGGAATCAGCCCATGTTTTGAGCTCAGCTCACTCCATAAAAAAGAAATAGAGGGCTTACATTACAATGTATATAAGCAAACAACTTAAAACTGAAAAACAAAAACAAAAACAAAAAGAGCAGCAAATGGATAAAAGAGAGCAGAAACATTCTCGAAATTTGATGTATAGGAGTGAAAATTGTAACTGAGTCTAATTGCTGTCTCCATCACTGCAGAAAGCAAGTGAAAATTGCTTTCACTTTTGTTTGTCTAACTAATAACTGATAGAGTGGCCATTTGAGCGACACTTACTTGCCAATTCGGGTATCTAATTATGTTCTATAATATTTACGGGATGTAAACAAATTAACTGTATATATTTTTGTCCCTTCTGCTTCTTCATAAATGCATTTGAAAGCCGATCTAAATGTTGTGAATCTCTCTATCAATTGTTATGATGATTTTATTATGTCTATAAAGAAATTTTAAGAAAAAAAGTCTCAAAACTAAATTCGGCATGAATTTTCCAAAATGCTTAGCACCCGCCGCCCACCGTTCTAGTCGGCCGAGATTTTATGCAACGAATTCTATTAGCACCAGAATGATGCAAATATGAGTTGTCGGGTTTCCCGTAAATTTCATAATTTCCGTCCCACTTACTCTTTACCGAGAGAGTTCAGTTATTTCACCAAAAGTCATAGTCAGTGATAATATGATCCAATTTTATCGTTTTAACTCATATGGTAATCCAAATAGCATCTATTTATCCGATAACGATCTTGAATTTGCATGTCAACATTTATAATGGTATATTGGTTACCATTTGAATCACAAAAGCATTGATAAAAAAAAAACGAAACAAAGAACAATATCTAGGGCCCAATATTGTATGAAACTTTTAATATTTAGGGGCTTAAAAGTTATGTAAATTTGATCTGTCGTTTCTTTGCTATGGACAAGGAGAAACCTCCATCTTTAGCAAGAATTATTGACAACGTTTCCACATGAAATGTCCAATAAAGCATGAACCAGAACAAGAACCACAATTTGAGATTGACATCTTATAATTAGGTCGACGATTTAAAATAATAGTAGAGCATTACTTTAAGATTCAGACATATGCCGACCATGTCGCTTTCACCGTATGAATTAATTTGTCCTAAAATGGCCGAGTTTTGGGCACAAAACAAAATGAGCACAAAAATGTCTACTTAGCTCAAATCTTGTCCATTTGTCTAACTAAGTTTTATGTTCTCATTTATTGGCTTCTTATGTTTTTGGGGGACAAAGGCTGCAGTTTCTGTTAAAAAACTTTTAATATGGCTTCCACTTTTTTTCCGCCGAGTTTGACCTTGTATCTACTCGCCTCTTTGTTCCGGTTTTTTTTTTAAAAAAAAATGTTATATCGTATTATTGTCAACTAAATAAATGATAAAAGAGATAATGTCATGTGTTTTCGAATGCATGATTTCAAAGACTAGATGTATTTTATACTTATAATTGATCATGAATTCGAGGAAAACCTGTTGTATTAAGATTTGTATCTGATAGATATAAATTATCAGATATAAATTATCAGATATAAATTATTGTCATGTTCAGCATTAAAACTATCCTTTGATTTTATGAATTGTATATAAGGACATATAACTTAAATCATCTCAACTACATCTAAACTATCTTATTCTTCTTTTTAAAATCTTCAAAGTATTTATTATATTTATCTAGAATTTTAAATTTTTACATTATCATATATTTCGGGGTTATTATAGAAAAAACATGACTCTCTCTAGTCTACTCTTATTTACTTTCATCTTTCAATCTTCTTCTACAAATAAATGCCAATCTTAGGTGTGAGATTTTTTATGTCACTTGTTGTTTTGTACCCCTTGGTTCAACCAATTACGAGGTGCGACAATCGATGTCCTTATGGTATAAGGTCGCGACATTTCGTAGACCACAATTATCATTTCTCAATAGTTGTAATTCTTATTCAAGGCACGCTACATTCTTTTCTAAATCCTCCTTTTGGCAGTCGACTCACGTGTTTCGGTTCCTCACTTTTCCCTAAGGTGCCGAATAACTCGACTTTGATTGTTAATGACTATATGTTTCATACGAATAGTAGCTACAACACATATGTGGAACAGAGGGAGTCATTTCCTAAAACAAGTAACTAAAAAACTTAGGATATCGAATAATGGATAATTATGATATATCCCCAAAAGTGAGAAAATTAATGATATAATTATTTGTCTAAAAAATTTCTATTAAAAATTTCTACAAATAGAAATTTGTAAGATTACCCCATGAATTGTGAATATCAGTCGTACGAATTATGGAACAGTTGACAGGACTGGAATCGAAATCCCTATGAAAAGTTACGAGAGGTACGAAACTTTCCAAAAATAAAAAAAAGTATGATTTCGGAGGGCTAAACGAAGAAATTGTCAAAAAGTGGGTTACATCAAGACAAAGTCGTAAGTTTTACTCGTCACCATGTTTCGGAGGGGCGAGCATTGATCCCATGAAAAAATATGCAAGTTCTTCCGAAGCTTGCAAAATGTTACACTTTGATTCCCATGCGGATTATGAACCTCATACTCTGATACCATTAAAATGTCATACCCCGAGATAGAGACACATGACATCAATTATGTTTAACAATCATATATTGTAAAATATTATTTCTCATGGTATAAATCAAAAACCAGTTTATACATATCAAAATGATTGTCTTTACAACTTGAATAATAGAAATACAAAAGCGAAATTGTGAGACTCTCTTCCCACAATTACTCTAATATCATCTTATGGGCGATTAATTAATAAGTTTACTAAGTCGAATCTGGTTTTATGCGTACATTTTTTTTAACAATAGGTAACTGATGAACATGATCAGTAACTAGTTGCTAAAAGGTAATGAACAGTAGGTATCTGTCAACAGATATTACGCTATGGGAAACGAAGGTTGCTGTCAGCAGTTAGCAACTGCAGAACACCCACGAAAGCTGACAACAGCTAATGGGTCACCAAAAGCTAACTGATGAACATGATCAGTAACTAGTTGCTAAAAGGTAATGAACAGTAGGTATCTGTCAACAGATATTACGCTATGGGAAACGAAGGTTGCTGTCAGCAGTTAGCAACTGCAGAACACCCACGAAAGCTGACAACAGCTAATGGGTCACCAAAAGCTGTTCATTCATTAAGAAAACGTAACGGTACAAAGGTTAATACACCTTATATTCACTGGTACAAAATCTGTTCATTAAATACAAAACCAGATACATCGAAGACTAGCAATTATTTGACCAGAACCTAAACTAACAGCAGGTTCCTAGTCTTTTCGTTTGTCGCCCTTCTTTTAGGTTCTTGCTACCCCTGTCCCAGCAAATCAATTCTTTCCTCATGTCATCATGCATACATACAAAACAAGACAACAGCCGGAACACTCCGGTGAGAAATGATCTCAGTATAATCGACAGGTTCATGCAAAATCATAAAGAAGTTTCATAACAAAAATATTAACTCAAAATAAACAGAACATATCTCTTCGCTTCAACTAAGAATTGATTCCATTTCACATCAACGCCATCAAGATTCGTATACGATCTTGACATGGATATCCATCTAACGAAATCACTCTGATTTCGAAAATAAGGTCACCTCAGACCTTGGCATTAGAATCAATTCATTTTCTCTTCGTATGATCATATTCATATCAAAATAAAAGATCCACTACCTGTGATGGATCGACACACATAACTTCAAGTTCTAAATCAAGAACAGTAATCATAAAGTATGTGATTTGTCGGGATAACTCAAGAAATATCATTTTCGAGTATTCAAATTTCCTGACTCTCATGTCAAATTATACCTTCGTTTTTCTCTGTTTTGAGAACTGCTTCAATTACTACTTCTAACTTCTTATCACAAGAATCCCAGAGAATTCACAGAATCGAATTCTGGTGTTTGTAGTCTAAGTTACAAGGATTCGAATTCAATCTAATTTATAGAAGAAGATCTCTGTTATCTGCAGAGTTCCCCATGCAATCTCTATGAATTCCACGTGTCATGCTGAGTATTTATCGACCAAAATAAGATAAGCACACACCGTTTGAACATATTCTTGTATTCATACATATCGCTAACCAGATACCAGTTGATGTTCTAAAAAAACATACGTTGCTACAGTAAGTATCTTACGACAGAAACCAACGTTTATTCTCAACAGATACCAGCTTTTCCTTTCGATAGAATCAACAACAACCATCAGACGTTGTATTTCTCTTCGCACCTCAAAACGACGTCGCGTCAACTAATTAAAACGACGCCGCGGCGTGCCAACAGTCGATGACAGATTCTCTCAAAATAACCAACTGCTGAAACGCGAAACAGTTCAGATGACGTAAGGATCACGTCAGCTTTACTGCCAACGGCTGGTCTTGCTAAATAACCCAACGATGACGTATGAGATATGTCACCCTCGCTGCCAGTAGCTGCCACAAGCGTTACAATCAACACGCTGCGTTTCCACTTATCAAAACGACGTCACCTCACCATCAGCGACTGGTAGCGCGAAATAATTTAAACGACATCGTAATGAATACGTCATACTCTCTGTTGACAGCTGATCTCCTAACCCAGCAGCTGGATCCAACAATGCAACAAATCCCTCACGACTGGTACCAGACGCAACACTCAAAACGCTGCATTTCAACTAAATAAAACGACGTCGCTTCTCACCAGCGACTGTTCCTCAAACCAACAGCTGGTTACTCAGTCGCAAGCAGATACAATGCAACTACTGATTACCTAGTCGCAAGCTCCTCTCACCAACAGCTGGTTTAACGCAAATACTGATCAACACCACTTCATTCAAAAGCTACAATCTGAAAATTCGAAATCATCAAGTCTATAATCCCGGGCATTACATTTCTCCCCCTCTAACACATGAGTTCGTCCTCGAACTCATCAGCAATTTGTATATGCATTCTGTACATATAAGAATATTGAAATAGCAGAAACTCGATGAGAACTCACCTCATTGAAATAGATGGGAAATCGTTGTCTCATGTCATCTTCAACTTCCCACGTAGCTTCTTCAACTCCATGTCAATTCCATTGAATCTTCACCAATGGAATAATCTTCGTTCGGGGTTGTTTTCTTTTTGATCCAGTATCTGAAACGGTTGTTCAAAGTAACTGAGAGTTTCATCAAGTTCAGCTCCATCAGCAGGAATAACATGAGATGCATCAGGTAGATATTTCCTCAGCATCGATACATGAAAGACATCATGTATACCTGAAAGAGATGGAGGTAATGCGAGTCGATAAGCAAGATCGCCTATCTTCTCGCGAATTTCATAAGGACCAATAAATCGTGGAGTCAACTTCCCTCGTTTTCCAAATCGGACTGTACCCCTGAAAGGAGAAATTTTCAAGAATACTTTGTCCCCTGTTTCAAAGCACAACGGTCGACGTCTGGAATTCGCATATCTAGTATGTCTATGTTGTGCGGTTCTCATTTTCTGCTGAATTACCTTCACCTTCTCAGTCATTTCTCTGATCATATCTGGTCCCAATTCAGGCACTCTAATAGATCATCCTAATATAATGGTGAACGACACTTTCTTCCATACAGTGCCTCAAACGGAGCCATCTCAATACTCACCTGATAACTGTTGTCATACGAAAATTCCACAAGCGATAATGAATCTTGCCATGTAATACCAAAATCTAATACCACAGCTCTAAGCATATCCTCAAGAGTCTGAATTGTTCGTTCAGTTTTTCCATCAGTTTGAGGATGATAAGCAGTGCTTAAATATAATTTCGTACCTAGAGCTTGTTGCAAGCTACTCCAAAAGTGTGAAGTAAATCTCGAATATCGATCCGATACAATCGATTTTGGTATACCGTGAAGTCTTACCGCTTCTCGAATATAGAGATCCGCCATTTGATCATGTCGATAGGTCATTCGATAAGGAATAAAGCAAGCAAATTTAGTTAACCTATCGATAATTACCCAAATAGCATCACATCCTCGGGATGATCTGGGCAACTTCGTCACAAAGTCCATGGAAATATGATCCAATTTCCATGCAGGAACTGACAGACTTTGTAATAAACCAGCAGGTTTCTTTCTCTCAGCCTTCACCTGTTGGCAATTCAAACATTTTGAAACAAAACCTTTCACATCAGACTTCATTTGCTTCCACCAGTATTGCTTTCTCAAATCGTTGTACATTTTTCTACCTCCAGGATGTACACTGAATCTACTTCTATGCGCTTCGTTCAATATCTGTTGCTTCAAACTCTGTTACATCTGGCACAACAAGTCTGTTATTCACATACAAAATCTCATCAGCACTTACCCGATACTCAGATTTATGTCCAGATCTAACCATTTCAATCGACTTCTGGATACTCAGATCCCTCTTTTGTGCTTCTTTAATTCGAATCAATAATTCAGGTTCCGCACTGATAGCACAAACTCTCATCGGTCGCCTATCTGTCTCAAATAAATATCCAGAAATACAGCAATCTTCTATCAAACTAGATACACTCACAGTGGTCAAGGATAAAGAACAAACCTTTCTACTAAGGGCATATGCTGCTGCATTCGATTTTCCTGGATAGTATTTGATTTCACAATCAAAATCTTTCAATAAATCCAGCCATCTTCGTTGTCTCATATTTAATTCAGACTGCGAAAACAGATATTTCAGACTTTTGTGATCAGAAAAGATTTCAAATTTCTCACCGTAAAGATAATGTCTTCATATCTTTAATGCAAATACGATGGCTGTCAATTCAAGATCATGAATTGGATATTGGTTTTCATGTGGCTTCAATTGTCTCGAGGCATACGCGATAACATGTCCTCGTTGCATTAGAATACATCACAATCCTTGGTGAGAAGCATCACAATAAACAACAAAACCACCAGTACCCGAAGGAATTGTCAAAACTGGTGTTGTCGTCAACCTCTTTTTCAACTCAAGAAAACTGGTTTCGCAAGCTTCAGACCAAATGAAAGGTGCATTCTTCTGTGTCAGTTGAGTAATAGGCTTCGCAATACTCGAGAAATATTGGATAAATCGACGGTAATAACCTGCCAAGCCCATAAAACTTCGAATTTCTGGCACAGATGTCGGTCTAGGCCAATTAATCACTGCTTCTATTTTGCTCGGATCAACAGAAATACCATCACCTGAAATAATATGGCCAAGAAATACCACTTTCCGCAACCAAAATTCACATTTCGACAACTTGGCATACAATTTCTCATCTCGTAGAGTTCTCAACACAGTTCTAAGATGATTAGCGTGATCACACAGATTCTTCGAATAAATCAGAATATCATCAATAAATATGATCAAAAAATCATCAAGATACTTATGAAATACTCTATTCATCAAACTCATAAATACTGTCGGGGCATTGGTCAATCTGAAAGGCGTAACAATGAACTCATAATGACCATACCTCGTTCGAAAAGCAGTTTTCGATATATCCTCATCTCGTACCCTCAATTGATGGTAACCAGATCTCAAATCAATCTTCGAATATACTGACGAACCCTGCAACTGATCAAACAAATCATCTATCCGGGGTAAAGGATATCGATTCTTTACCGTTGCTTTGTTTAATTGCCGATAATCAGTACATAACCTCATTGATCCGTCTTTCTTTCGTACAAACAGTACTGGTGCGCCCCAGGGAGAAACACTGGGTCTAATGTATCCCTTGGCAAGAAGATCTTCAAGCTGTTCTTTCAAATCTTTCAATTCTATTGGTGCCATAGGATACGGTGCTCTCGATATTGGTTGTGTATCTGGCATCAACTCAATACTGAAGTCTACCTCTCGAAATGGAGGCAATCCTGGAATCTCGTCAGGAAAGACATCAGCAAATTCACAAACTACTGGTATATCAACCAGTTTTGGGCTAGTCTTCATCACATCTACTGTATATATCAGGAATCCTTCTGCTCCCTTCTGCAATAGATTAGTCATGGAAAGAACAGAAACTAAGGAAATTCTGGCTCGTGATCCCTTACCATAGAATTTCCACTCATCAGTTTTCTCAGGTCTGAATCGAACCACTTTCTGAAAACAATCCACTATTGCTCTGTACTTGGTTAACATGTCTATGCCGATAATACAATCAAAATCAGACAACCCAAGCACAATACAATTAATCTCAATCTCATGACCCTCAAAATGAAGTATACAATTTCTAACAGTTTTCATCAATAAGATACCCATTCCCAGAGGTAAAGAAACAGATACTACTTCATCTAAGGGTTCAACAGACAACACATGCGATACAACAAAGTGCTCGGATATAAACGTACGTGAAGCACCAGTATCAATTAAGACATAAGCAGGATAATTACAAAGATAGCAATTACCTGCAATAACATCATCAGGGGCTGCTTGTGCTTGCTCCTCTGTCAATGCAAACACT
>KQ994498.1:60936-84991 GCA_001598015.1 Dorcoceras hygrometricum
ACGTTGCTACAGTAAGTATCTTACGACAGAAACCAACGTTTATTCTCAACAGATACCAGCTTTTCCTTTCGATAGAATCAGCAGCAACCATCAGACGTTGTATTTCTCTTCGCACCTCAAAACGACGTCGCGTCAACTAATTAAAACGATGCCGCGGCGCGCCAACAGCTGATGACAGATTCTCTCAAATAACCAACTGCTGAAACGCGAAACAATTCAGATGACGTAAGGATCACGTCAGCTTTCCTGCCAACGGCTGGTCTTGCTAAATAACCCAACGATGACGTATGAGATACGTCACCCTCGCTGCCAAGCGTTACAATCAACACGCTGCATTTCCACTTATCAAAACGACGTCACCTCACCATCAGCGACTGGTCACGCGAAATAAGGATGGTAGAAATCCCCCCCCCCCCCCTGCCAGTACCTGCCACAAGCGTTACAATCAACACGCTGCTTTCCACTTATCAAAACGACGTCACCTCACCATCAGCGACTGGTCACGCGAAATAATTTAAACGACATCGTAATGAATACGTCATACTCTCTGTTGACAGCTGATTTCCTAACCCAGCAGCTGGATCCAACAATGCAACAAATCCCTCACGACTGGTACCAGACGCAACACTCAAAACGCTGCGTTTCAACTAAATAAAATGACGTCGCTTCTCACCAGCGACTGTTCCTCAAACCAACAGCTGGTTAGCCAGTTGCAAGCAGATACAATGCAACTACTGATTACCCAGTCGCAAGCTCCTCTCACCAACAGCTGGTTTAACGCAACTACTGATCAACACCACTTCATTCAAAAGCTACAATCTGAAAAGTCGAAATCATCAAGTCTATAATTCCGGGCATTACAGAAATAACATAAATTAAACAAGTTTCATCATCCCAAAAACATGTCTTGCTCATCTTCCAACCTATTGTTTGTCCTTATCTATGTGGAGAAAATAAGGAATGGGTATTTGAAGAAACACTCGGTAAGTCGGAGAATCATTCGAGCATAAAAAATTATAAATCAAAACTTTATGACAAAGCATAACCAAAAATACGAAGAACAATATTCATTTCATTTATATGTTTTATTGATCAGTCCCTAATTTTTACTCCTCTAAGGGGTCGATGACTTAGTCATATCATATGATTCGAACTGCAGAAATCTGTAATCTCATTTCAACGACAATGCAAGAGTAGTAAACGGAACAGGGAGTTTATGGAACATGAAACAACTTGAATCGAATAGAATGCTCGAGTGATGTTATAAAACAAAGCAAAAGATGATATTATATCTTTAGCAAAACTTCACTTACTTGATTCTGGTTTTTAGAAACGATAACCAAGCTTGCTTTGTTTTTCCTTCTTTGATCGGAACTTCTCCTTCACCTTGAACAACACTTGATCAACACTCTAACTCAGCCTTCTTACATGAAATGTACTGAACTTTTTGGTGTGTAGTTGTTGAGCTAAAATGAGCTATTTATAGGGGATTGACGCAAGTTGAAGAGGAAAACATTTTGTGCCATAATGCCTATTTTTATGGTCATTTTCCACCTTAATATGGCCGTTACACCCGCCTCTTGATCTGCACATATTTTTGTGCTTAATTACTAGATTAATGACACCATCATTTGACCTTAATGTGACTGTTACAATTTCTTGTTGACGAGCTGATGATATAACATTCAAAATTTAATTTTTTGAGCTTGTATTTGATACAATATTGAGTCTCATACATGCCAAAATATACTATATGGTGTGTATATTTCAAATTTCAATTGAGAGCAAATATTGAAGGATATATTGCTGTTACATTCGAGTCTAAGATGGTTACAATATGCACTAAAATGGTTTTCAAAAGTTTGATTGCATGCATTTTCAATTGAAGTACACTTCTTTCCACACATATTGAGAGCAAATATTGACCGATCTATGGTTGTTACATTTTAGTCCCTTGGTATTTTTCTTTATTTTCACACAACGCCTTATATATCTCTCATTTTTGTATTGAGTGGAAGGTTCCACTGACTTTGATTTGTACAACACTTTGTTAAGCTTACTTCAATTTAGGACTTACCCATTGTCTAAATTGAAACTCCTAGAACAATCAAACCGAGTTAGAATTCTCCAACTCAACTAATTTTTAAGCACATCTCTCATTTATAATTTTGTGAGTAAGTGTATGTGGAGATTTAATATGTTACAGTGTATACTCTCAAATGTGTCCTCACACACTACAAAGTGCTCTCATTAAACTGATGTCTTCATGTAGAAATCCCTTTTTGTTCTTCTATTGCATTCTATCTATTTTTGTTGCCTTTCCAAATGTATTATTTATAACTACAATTATGATATGAACTTTAAACGCAAGAAAAGCTGCTAGGAACTTTTGGTCACTCTAACTTATGATACTTTGTGTCCTTTCTCCGATCTGATCTGTGAACACACCTAGTTCTGTCTGAGTTGAATGCTATTGAGCTGGTAGCTGGCTGATCTGCTGAGCTGGTTGCTGTGCTGATTTGCTCAGCTGATTGCTAGACTGATCTGCTGATTTGATATGTTCCAGTTCAGCTGTACTATATTCTGCAAATTTGATTAAACATGATAGTAACAAAACAAGCTTTGTATAATTAATCAAGATTGATCCATTACCAGACCCATGATTTTTACTCTGTTAACTTTTTGCATTTTGGTATGATGCACTAAATTTTAATTTAAAGCTTATTAAGTATAGTTGCTTGACATGTTTTTTTTTTAAAAAAAATTAATTTGTTTTTTAAAATTCAAATTTATTGTATGTGGTTTGCAGACCTTGCAAATAATATTTGTAGCACACGTGGCTACATTTCTTCTTTCCTTTTCCGCTCCAACACCCTGCATCCTTCTATTCAGTGTTGGAACGGATGCTGCATGTCGCATACGTTGGATTTATCCATAATAATTATTTTATCCTATAAAATAATAATTAACAAATTAGATTAGTAAATCCCTACTTGGTTATTATTTTTTGGCTTCACATTTTTGTTAGTATTCAAAACCTAGTATTTGCTCTACAACTCAGTCTCTGAAAATCATACGCCATTCGCATTTCCATTCATGTAATCATGTATGACATATAAATTCGAATAATAGAGTCGTGTTGATTTTGCATTAATAATACGATAAAATTTATTTTACTTGTACAATTCAATTGACGGCATTAATTTTTTTTCTTTTAAAAGTATTCGAAGGAAGAGAGAACCTTATTTTTTAGTAAATAATTAATAACTCAATCCTAAACGTCTAGTCTCAGTGTCACAGTATTGAGAAATCATATTTCACCTGCTTAATTTGTAATGAGAAATTACGGGAATGATTTAAAACAATTAAGTATATGGTTGGCAGTAAATAAAAAATTTTGTGATTAAAGTTATAATTTTTGTGCGAAAAAATATTTTCTTAGATTATTGTAATTGTCTAAATATTTAATATTTTGCACAAAACAATACGATTTGAAATATTGAAAATATATATATTCTCGGAAATATAGAATGAAGATTTGCGGAGGACGTTAACAATGAGTTGGCAGCTTTATTTATTTAATTAAAGTGTGGTTCCATCCAATTACTCGACCTTATTTAATTTACGTTTGCAATTTGACAAATAATAATACAATATTTAGTCAACAAGCAACGTGTGTGCCCTGGACTCAACCGCTTGACCGTTTGAAAATATAGTTTCCTCTGGGAGATTGTCATAATTTATAATTCTATGGAATCCTTTATTTTAAACTTTGGATTAAGATAGATTATGAGTCATTGATAACAATTTTTTTAATTAATCAATAAAAACTTGAAATTTTTTATTGGGTTCTTATTTATGAACATATTTTAGATTTTTTTGTCAATTCAGAAATAATTTGGCTGGGAAAAATTTAATGTCTTTTAAGTTGACTAGTCCAACTAAGTTTAAAAGTTTTAGCTTGAAAATCTGAGATCATTAGCTAGCACTACTACGATTAAATTATTACGTTCCGAGTCTTTGAGATTATTAGCGACCGTTTGTGGTGAAACAAATATATAATAAATCATTTGACCGAGCAAATTTTGAAAACGCCACTATTTAAATTGAATTAGGAATAAAATGATTTAATTAATTTCTTCATGATATTTATATACCCCATTGTCAGCGTACGTTGTCATAGTTTAATTAGGTCCTTGCAGTGACTAAATAGTAAAATTCTTCTACCTTTCACACATTGGTTTTTTACAATCTGGAGGATACCTTTCATTATCATTATATCATGTTTGATGAATTATAAGATGCCTACGATAACAAAATCATATATATTCTATATATATTCAGATTTTGAAAAGATTATCGAAAGATTTAATCCTACCCAGACATATAATATATATTCTCAACTCATTTTCTTACTTCTATATTTGAAATTGATTTAGATAGCCAGAGATCACGTGGAGAGGCCATGACCAGTTAGGATTTAGAGGAAATAATAATTATAATAACAATGATAAGAACCAGAAACTTCGCAGCCTTATAGTTTGCTCGAGTATACTTTAACAACGATTAAAAATTATGTATACAACCATTTATTAATTATAAAATAAATAACAAATGGAATTTTCAGTCTAACTTTGACTTCATTTTTTTTTTGTTGCCAACTTAAAAAATAGAGAACACTGATCACTTCAGAAATTTTTATGGCAACCAATTCCAGAATCTGACATTTCCTACTATATATATATATCTTTGGATGTACATACACGAGATAACTACGAACTATATATATAAATTATATACTACCATATATTTATGGCAGTATATAATATAATTTAATTATGAGACAAACGAATACGATGTGCCTGAATCAATAGGACGTTTATGGGACTTTGTACTCTGTAGAAAGAACAGTACCAAAAAAAAAATTGATGTTAGAAGAACGAGTACGGAAATACTCACGACTTTATTTTTAATTATTTTCAACAGTTGACTTACCTCTTGGTTTCCATTTTTTTACCTTTGATTTAGCAACGTAATTCATGTTTATTCCTTATTTATTAGATATAAGAAAGAAAATTATATATTCTACTTTTTAACATTTTCTACCTTGTTAATTTCATATCTAAACCCATATACATTTATCATTTTAAGAATCCGTATTTTGGAACCTATATTTTCTATTGAAAAATTATGAATTAAAGTTTATACTTGTTTTTTTAATTTTGTTTAGAAAAACATTATTTTATTATTTTTATCTTATCACATATTCATATGATTTTAATACATTAATGCTTATTGTTTTCAATATTAAATATGTTACTAATTGTATTATTCAATAACAAATTATTTTAGAAAATAAGTCGTTGAAAGTTTTTCGTTCCCAATTGAAATCCTTTTTGTTACATGCATCTCCCTTGACATATTTAACAGTCAGTAGGTTACCATTTCCTTATATTATGTATTAAATATAAACCAAATGGAGACAAAATTGTGTCATGTTCTTCCTTCTTGAATCTTAAATTCTCATATTTCCTTACGATAATACCCAAAACATTCAATTTTTTTTCCCATTAAAATCAACTCAACACATTAATATTGCTGTTCAGTAATTAAAATAGACTATATATTAAATTTTTGATAGAAACCAATAAATTGAGTTGCAATGCTATTACTAAATATGACCGCTGCCTATATCCATCAATACTTGATTTTTTACACCCCAAATGCTTGATTCTTGTCGGTAGGCCTACATGATTGAGTAGAATGTCAATACAAATCGATATTATTATATTAACTACCAAATTACATTAATTAGTCTTATTTTGTTTCAAAATAGAGGATTTTTGTTGTAATGCGTATTTCGTATAGTTTAAATATGAAATTAATCTATGAAAAGTTATTTGTAGGGTGACATACAGTACAATACCAAAAATTACGGTATAAGAAATTGTATACCAATATCATACCGAAAATTTCGATTTACCGAAACTTGGTATACCAAATTCTATTCATATCGTTTATACTAAAAAGTGATAGGATGCCATGATTTTGGTACAACAAAGATATGTACCATTTCATACTGAAAATAAACATCATATTTTCAAATTTGTAATTTTAAAATAAATAATATTATATATTATTGTGAAATAATTTCACCTTTTTGTTATTGTGAAAATTTCCAAATTCCATAATGTTATTATATCGAAAATATCGATTATGATATCATAATATCGAAATCATGTTCTAATGTTATATTAAATAAGTCTGGTCGTGATTTTCTTATCTTGTTCAAATTTGACATAAATTAGTTATTTTCGGTTGGAAAAAATATCGAAATTTTAGTATATCGACGTTATCATAGCAAAAGTATCGAATTTATCGAAATTTAATGATTTTATTTATAGCCCTTATTCATATCGGTAATGCTACATTATATACTAAAATGTCAACTCAAATCGATAGTACTATAGTAATTGCATTAATAGAGTAATTACATTAATTACTCTATTTTGATTCAAATACAGTATTTTACAAGTATAATTTTATATAGTTTAAATATGAAATTAATCTCTTAGACGTTATCTAAAAAATGGACTACTAATGACATCAAAATTGAACAAGATAAAAAAGACGACCAAACTTATTTAATACAATACTATAACATAGCATTTAGTATGAAACCTCCAGAATTAAATGCCAATAAACCGACACCACACTGCTCCATTTATGACCCGGCTATACATACAGGGTTTGTGTATCTACAGCTAGAGAGAGAAGCCAAGGTGTTGACTATCATCACTTGATCGCTGTCTATGCACACAAAATTTTAATTATACAGCGCAAATCCACTTCTTTAATCCCTTGAATCTCTCTCCCTCTCTCACTAGGAATCTGGCTGCAGAGGATGAGTGTGTATCTATCTGTATCTAAAGTCTCTATATCGGTGAGCGAATCAAACGGCGTGATGTTGTGTCGTTTACAAGGCTGATGTTTCGCTTGATTACGTACAGATTCTTTGTATACAGAGCTGAATCGCAGGTAAGGTTCTGTGTGTGTTTGTGTGTGCGCGTGCATATTTAATTGTGATGTATTCTTGTTGATTCTTGGTTTGTAGATCTCCGTTGGTGGTCACTCGTTTGTGATGAAATTTCGAACTGGTTTTTTTTTTCTCGACATTTTTTTTTTATTTTTCGTGTGGGATTTTTTCAAGCCGGTGAACTTTTGAGACGTCGAAGTGATTTTCGCTTTTATTTTTCTTTTTAAGAATTTTGCGAAATCTTAAGGGGGTAAAAAGTCTTGAGTTTTTTTAGTGTTGATCAATTTTGGGCTCTTTTATTCACTTACGTGGTGGTTATTATGTGGTTTTTTCTTTTGAATTTGGTTTTCTGGGTTTTGTTTTTCACTGGATGGGTGGTGAGTTTTAGCATATTTAGACTTTTGGGGATTTGCTAAAATCAAATCTGTCAGACTTTAAGGATTTGGGCAAATAATTTACGTTGTTCTCTTTGTAAGTGGGATTGCGGAATGGTTAAAACTTAAAAGAATAAGAAAGTTATATAAAATTAGGGCCTAGCTTAGATCTGTGAGGTAGAGGACAAATGATGTGGGGATTGGGGTTTTGACTTTGAAAGAGAAAAGTTTAAAATCTGAGTATATGTATTCTTTTAGCTGCTGGGATGTTTGAAGAATGGGCGACTTTTTCTTGTCCTCTTCTTTTACTTTAGACGAAGGGAAGATTCCAAATAGTAATAAGTATATTGCTCTAGGAAGTTAAAAAAAAAAGATTATTTCTTATTGTTTCTTTATCTCAAGTTTCGAAGATTATTTTATGGATACCCAGCTAAGTTGAAAAAAAAATATAAACTGCGGCTTTTACTGTTCCACTCGACGAGAGATATAGAAATCAGTTCGGAAGGCATGCTTTCCGTATTTGTTTCATCTTCTTCATTACCCTTTGTAGTCAAGAATCTGAACTGGTTGGATAATTGGGCCTTTGTATATGTGTGCTTTCTTTACTTTTATCTTTTGATTTACTCGCTCGGATGGAGTATTTCCTGTCAATGCAACCTGATATTGACTCTGTTCTATATGTTTTTTCCTCTTTGTGGGTTGCGTAGCGGCAAATTGTTTTTCCTTAATGTTTAATCATCAATCATATATTGTTAGTACGTTGTCCTCTTTAACTTTTCCAACATTCTGACTGGCAGATTGCTTTGAGTTGTATTTGCCTGCGCAGTGGATGCTCTCTCCACGACTGCTGAGAGTTCTCTCGAAACAATGCCGAGCGAATGAAGCATGAAACTTGGTAATGCCCATTTTCTAAAATTTAAATCTTGATTAGTTGCTCATGCAACATTTTCTTCTAAATACATGATTACTGTACTTTTAGACTTTCCAAACTTCTGATAGGTGAGAAGTGAAACGCCCTGCAGATTTTAAGCCTACCTTGGCATCCTCTTTGTTGGCCAAGCTTATTCTAAAACAATTTAAATTCAACGACAGGGGCTTTGATGCAGAAGAGCGAAACATGAACATGAAGGAAAATCAGGAGACGGCATTTTATGATCCTAAAAGTTTTGGTAAGAAAGCAGATGCCCTGGCCTTTGAAAGTAAAGAAGCATGCCAAGTAAATGGTTCCAAAAGGACAAATGATCCTATTGCATTTGAGATAAAGGTTGGAGGCAAGCATTGGAACATAAATAATGTAGATGCTTTTTTAAACAATCGTGGAAGTGGAAGGTTAGAGTCTCCTAGAAAGTCTTCTGCTGCAAAAGGGGAAGAAAAATTGCACTGCAGCCCAGCAGTTGAATCATCCATTGTCGATATGAAAAGTGAATCGAGCGATTTAGGCTCACCTCAAATGACTACTTCAGGCTTGTTTGAGAAAGATCCAGACTTTTTTACTGACAAAAACGTCTTGGAATGTGAATCACCTGAGTTGACTGTACGCGACAAAGAGATTAACTTACACGATGTAAAGGATATATGCATTGATGAAGGGATGCCTACAAAGGGCAAAATTTTGGTCGAAAGTTGTAAAGATGATCAACCTGGTGCAGGGGGAGGCATCAACAATGTTTACGTTATATCAAATGGAGTAGAGGCAGAATCTTTAGGAAATAACAGAAGCATTGGTGAGACTGAATGTGGAAAAACTGGAGTGAGCTATGATGAATTGCTTGCTCAGTGCAGGTTGAAATTGCCCTCAGGAAACTTTTCTGCTGATGACAGTTGTAAAAATTGTGAGATGGAGGACCCAGTGCAGATTGGTGAAACAAACTGTGTTGGTACCGAGAATCCAGAGGAGGAATCTTATGTAGAGAGCAAACTTCCCATTCAAGAATTTGAAACACGGAGTTTCCTTTGTTCTTTTTTCAAATCGTTGGATGATGAGGGGAATAAAGCTGTGGAACAGCATGATAAAGTATGTGCCACTAACTTTGACTGGTTCTGCATGTACACATATTAGTTGTCTATTATACAGCTCTGAAATTTGAATGGTTTTAGACAATTTGGTAGCAACTATTTGTACTTTTACTCAATATAGTGCTTACCAAATTATGCTGCATTCTGTTTTGAACTCAATCGATTTACCTCATGCAATTTACTTGCAGATTTTCTTGGGAGAAGAAGGTTCTAAGATACCAGAAGCGGCTGCAGACGCAGAATCAGAAGCAGGAAAAAAGGAAGATATTGAACCCAACACTGTATTGTATGACAGTAAGATAGAAGGAGGAAGCATTACATTCAATTTCAATTCTTCTGAACATGAGGTCTCGAACGTCACAAATGAGCAAACTGTAAACTCCAAGGAAGAGTTAACTGAATCAGCGAATGTGCATGCTCATAGAGATGGAAATGCTGACAATATATCAGATAGTTCGATAACTCAATGCGCTACCACTAAAGAAAACGCGACGGTAGAGGCTGGAGAACAAGTCGGTGATGCTAAGAATGAGGATTCAGATAGGTCCACTGAAGGTATCCCAGTTCAGCACGTGAGCAGCGAGGATGTGAAAAACGAAAAGGCTCATGATGACCAAGAACCACATCCCATCAAGCATGGGCGTAGGAACTCTGATGAGGCTTCAGTCATCAGCCAACTTCGACATGATGATGGAGAATCAAGCTTCACTGCTGCTGGCCTTATTACTTATTCAGGGCCGATAGCGTATTCTGGGAGCCTCTCCCTTCGATCCGATGGCAGTGCTGCCAGCGGCCGATCATTTGCTTTCCCAATGTAAAATTCTTCTTGATATCTCTACAGTTCCTCTCCTGTTGATGTTTTTGCTTATATTGGCCTATTTTTTTTCATGTGCAGATTACAATCTGAATGGAATAGCAGTCCTGTAAGAATGGCGAAAGCGGATAGGAGACATTTCCGGAAACACAAAGGTTGGAGATCAGGCCTTCTTTGCTGTAGATTCTAAAAGGTCTTGTTTTCATCTCAGGTGATTAGGGTTCTGTTATAGGTCAGGGTCTTTAAAGGGTTCAAAATATGATCATTGTAATTAATTATACATGTCGATATTTCTCGGGCTCAGTTCTCTCGATTGCTATTCCCAGAATTCATTATGTAAGCTGAAGCGGTGAGTTTGGAAGGTGTTTTTTATGCCAATTATTGTTAATTTTTTCACATAGTTTGATGTCAATTTCCAAGGTAATGCTTGTATATCTGCATGAACAAGACTAGTTTATTTGGTTCTTTGATTTGAAAATCTAATGAAGTATGATCGCTACTTTTCATGGTTTGTGTGAGTTGTGACACAAATTTTATTTAGAAGAATGTGTTGACCATCTCACTCTATAAAAATTATATCCATATTGTGTGTATGTTCAAATCAATCTTTGAAATTAGGATACCGAAAAATACCAAATTTACCATACCGAAAAAATATTGATATTTACGGTATGACGATGATATAAAAAATGTTGATATGGTATATATATAGAATATTGAAAATTCGATATACCGAAATAATGTAGATTTGGTACGTAGGATTTTGAAAATTTCGATATATTGAAATGCCGAGTGATATATATAAACTAAAATAATGTAAACTTTCAAGTCATAAAATAAATTTATAAACGAAAAAAGAAGATTAAGGTCAAAATACGAATTTTTAAAACTATTGTTCCCAAGAATAGAACTCACTACCCTTTCATTTATTCTCCCTCTACTTCTCATGTAGATATAAGAGATACAGGTACACTAAAAATATAAGGAAACATCCCTTCAAATACCGATATTTACTAGTTCAGTGTAATTTTCTTATGTTAAAATCTTCGATACGATATATGTCATGAACAAAGAGTTTATTATATATACCATATCGAGCCAGTCCAGTAACCATACTAGAAAAAATGAGTTGTTGACCAGAAACCACATTTTGATTAATTAATATACATTATCTAGGCTTTTATATTTAAACTGAACTAGGTACAGCTGTCATCAACTGTCCTACCAATATTACTTTTTCAACCTCTGCTTGATTGATAAGTGTAGCAACTTGTAAATTTCAATGGAATATCAATATCCCACATGCTGTTTTTTTATTCCACATGTCATATGAAGCATTGCTATTGTGTAGATTATGTTTGAAAAAACAAATTTGTAATGTGAACAGCATTAGACTAAAAATGACATATAAACAAACCCTCACCTTAGGTTACAAAGAATACCTTCTTAATAATAAACAGGGACGGTCCAAGGTCGGGAAAATAAAAAGTAGGGACCTCGTACATTAACTTTAGTGTCATATATATTTATAAGTTATGACTGATAAAAAAGTGATATCTAAAATTTAAATTAGGCACAAATTGAAATGGGCATAAAGAAAATGAGAGAGATTACATTTGATTGATAAACAAAATGAAGAATTGAGATTAAAAAAATCTAAGGCACCTTGAATAAATGTAAAGAATGAAGAGATAACTTATGACCGTTCATGCTTGTCATGAAAACCTATTCTCAATTAAATTATTCTCTATATTCTTTTTATATAAAATTATCTGGGTTCATAGGAATTTTAAAAACTGGGGCTCGGTTTTTCTTAACAAACAACACATCCAGTGGCACTGTGTATAATATTACTTTTGCTAGCATAACGTTGATGAGTAATAAGTATGATAAAATAGTGATGAATGCTAATATAGAGATGAATAATTGTTTAGTAACGTGTTAATTTGCATGATTATTACGTGAACAATTTTTAAAGAATTTTATCAAACTTACTATTTTATAGGATCTTAAATGTTTTCTTGGTTTTTTTTTTATCAAATTACGAATAGGCCATGATCGTGTAGAGGTATTAATGTAAAATTATATTCATATCATACTTATCACATGAACGTCATATCAGAAAAGAGAGAGATCCTCACGGACCGCTTATAAATCTGAGAAGACTAAAAACTAAGACAAACTGACTAACATTCATAAACAAGTTATGTCTCATCTTACCGTGAACCAAACGATACTTAAATTATTTGAGTAAATCCATCCTCTACAATAAAAATAAATTTTCTTCAAATATATATATATATATATATATATAGTTTGCTATTGTTGCATCAATGATCACTCTAGATACTTGTCAATTTTTCTGACTGTTCTAGAGATATGTTACATAAACTGTATAATGACCCATGATCATACCCTTATATGTATATGTATATATATGCAAGTATATGAAATAGATGTATGCTCTAGTTCTGTATCTAAATTATTTGAAAATTTGTATATCTTGTATCCATATGTATACCAACAGTCGGATAAACTTAGGAACTTTGATTCCATAAGCCAAGATATTAATGACGATGACTCCATTGACGTTGAATGATGGTACGTGCAGGTGGGACAGCAAGTTATCTGCTTGCAATGACTCCTAAGATTGCCGGAGCTGGAAGCGCTGCGATTAACGTGAAGGAACTCTCTGTTGGGTGGATGATTGGATACCTTTTTGTTGTTAGCTTTGTGGGTTTGTTCTCAATAGTACCACTCAGAAAGGTTTGATCTCAATTAATTTCGTTTAGAACACGTAATTCAATGATCATGGTTCAATTTCTGTCATACTTACTTGGAGTTTTTGAAATTATAGATGATGATCTTGAAGTACAAACTGTCATATCCTAGTGGAACTGCCACTGCACACCTTATCAACAGTTTCCACACTCCTAAAGGAGCCAAGGTGGCCAAGAAACAAGTGTGGTGTCTTTTCAAATCCTTCGTCGGTAGCTTTTTCTTCTCATGTTTCAAGTGGTTCTTCGCTGCTAGTGACGGCTGCGGATTCGATAGCTTTCCTACATTTGGTCTCCATGCTCTGAAACAAAGGTACTTAGGCCTGTTGATAAAATTTTGCTTCGAATCAATCCCAGTTAAAAATTTTATCATGTGGAGCTAGCGGGTACTGTACTTGTGGGATTCTTTCATATGATTACTTTTGTTCTGTTCCAGGTTCAACTTTGATTTCTCAGCTACATATATTGGTGTTGGGATGATCTGCCCTTACATGGTTAACGTATCATTACTAGTCGGCGCTATTCTTTCTTGGGGAGTAATGTGGCCGATAATCCAGACCAAGGAAGGCAGCTGGTATAAGGCTGGTCTTAAAGGGAGCGATATTCATGGAATTCAAGGTTACAGAGTAAGTAGTCTGAAATTATGACCTCTAAGATCATCCTCTCTGTTATTTTCTTTAGTTCTCTCATTCTTGTTCGTAATAAGAAATTAAGATTTGTTCAATGATTGGATTTTCTTGAACAGGTCTTTATTGCTATTTCAATGATGCTTGGCGACGGCCTATTTCATGTAGTCTACATGGTGATCGTGACTGTAAAAAGTTTCATGGCTCAGCAATCAGAACAGAGACATGTAAATAACAGGACAGAGGGAGGGCAGCTGATACAAGACTACAATGATGAAAGGAGAAGAGAGTATTTCTTGAAAGATCAAATCCCAAATGCAGCTGCCATAATTGGATATGTCTTATTGGCAGCCTTATCAGTCGGATTAATACCTGTGATATTTCAACAGCTAAAATGGTACCACATACTTGTAGCGTATATCGTCGCACCCATTCTAGCCTTCTGCAATGCCTATGGTTGCGGCCTAACAGACTGGTCTTTGGCCTCAAACTATGGAAAATTGGCGATCCTCATTTTCAGCTCATGGGTCGGCTTAGAACACGGTGGGATCATCGCTGGCCTCGCTTCTTGTGGTGTGATGATGAGCATAGTCTCCACAGCTTCCGATCTGATGCAAGATTTCAAGACCGGATACCTGACTCTATCATCCCCTCGCTCTATGTTTTTCGGCCAAGTCTATGGCACAGCCCTTGGCTGCATCATGTCGCCTCTCGTGTTCTGGTTCTTCTTCAAAGCGTACAATGTGGGAGATCAAAGTGGCTCGTATCCTGCCCCATTCGCCACTATGTATCGTGCAATCGCCACTCTAGGAGTCGAAGGCTTCTCCTCCCTACCCAAGCACTGCTTGACCCTGATGATTGTGTTCTTTGTCTCAGCTGTGGCAATCAATTTGTTGATAGAAATCTTGAGAAAATGTGACATCAAGATTTACAAGTTCATACCGGGCCCGATGTGCATGGCTATACCATTCTATCTCGGGGCGTATTTTTCGATAGACATGTGTGTTGGAAGCTTGATTCTCTTCTTATGGGAGAGGCAAAACAAGAAGGGTGCAAAGGAATATGGACCTGCGGTGGCCTCAGGATTGATCTGTGGGGATTCTTTGTGGGGAATACCGAGTGCTGTATTGGCACTATCTGGAGTTAATTCTCCAATGTGCATGAAGTTTTTGTCTTCCTCAGTTAACACAAGGGTCGATGGTTTCCTTCAACATGCTTGAATCCGCATGGAAAATTATAGATAACTCGTCTAGTTTTTCAATATTTGTTTAGTTATGTTTTTATAGTTTTTTTTTTTTTTAGGTTTTGGGACAATTTAAATCTCTCTTTACTTTTTAGCTTAATGATATCCCGTAGACTACGACTTCAGCTAGTATATCAGTTTGTCAAAGCATTAAAGTTCCATTTGATGACATTCTAAGTTTTACATTAAAATCTCCTATGTTTCATAAAACCTTTTTTCATCTAGTTCTTTTTTTATTTTAATCTGAAATCGAGACATACGAAATTAATTAAATATTTTTTACTTTCAAAATAATCTTGATTAGTTGATTTAAACAAGATCAATCTAGCATGCAATTATTAATTTAATGTGTTCTGTAAATTTTAATGCTCTAAAGGTTATTTCGAGCAAATTTATATCTTGCAAGGGGTGTGATTTATCGATAGGAAAATACAACCCTTGAGTTTCAATCTATTAGGAAAATATTTGTATTCGGGAGAAAATAAGAGTGTTACTACAAAAAGTAAGTAGTTACTTTATGGGAAAATTGTTTAAACACGACAATTTTTCAGAGCTAAAGAGTAATATAATTGTTTAATGTGAATTTAGAAAATATGTAATGCCATTTTTATATATTGAATTAGCCAATTTTATTTAATTGCTGCCAACGGATAATTATCTCGTCAAACACACAAGTTTGTATTACTTGTCATGTCCAATTATATGATTGGAACTATCAATGAGAGTATGAACAAATATATAACTTCACATCTCTAAACAATCACATTCACATTTAATTGTATAACCTCAAATCTCTTCATCCAGTGTTACTCTTATATTGCATGTCAATTATTAGATTAAAATAATTCAATTTTTGTTTTCTTATTACTTATATATCTTATATCAATTAAATCATTGATATAAAGTATAATATTATCCATCACATTTTATATATTATTAAAAAAGTTTTAAAAAAAACTATTAACATCTTATTCTAAATTATTATCAAATCAAATTATATTGCATCTAATGATCTAATCTCATCATTTATCTAAATAACACCTTTTAATTAATCTCAATAAACATGGTTTTAGCTGATTAAGATTTCACTTAAGCTGAGATGTCAATTCGTAAGCCCAATCGATACAAAGCTATTTATTTTTATTTACTTAAAAAAATGGCTTCTAAAATGTTCTCTATATACTTCCTTCGGTATTAATATACTTTTTCGTTGTTTTGAGCTTGGAATTTGATCAACAAAGATTGAATGTACATTCATATATTTCCAAACTTCCACAGAGATTTAAGTAATTTTATAAGAATTAATGTCACTTCACAAGTTCACATAAATAATTCTAGATCTCCAATAAATAAATAAAATTTAGTAAATGTAACTCGATTAATTTAATTGCACCAACATGCATCAAGCAGAAGAAATCAGGTATAAAATCGATATATTAAAAAAAAACCGATCAAATAAAAAAACAAATAAATACATAAAAATAATACTGGAGAAGGTTGTAAACGGTGGGGGTCATAACTCATATGTATCTGGAGTCTTTAACACAAATATATTTATATATTATCACTGTCAACAATCAAAATCCAACTACTATTTAAAACAGTATCACGCAGAATTTATAAAAGTCAAAACATTAAAGATTCAAAAACAAAGAACAAGCTCTTTGCCCATAACCCATGCAAAAATCAAAACTGCTTCTACTCATCGTCATTGAAGGTTGTTTTCTTTCCTGCAAAAAAAATAAATATGTCGTTATATGTAAACATCAATTAATAACAAACACTATATCCATCTATCTATCTGTGTATTCTTTCTAAAGAAAAATAGTTTGGAAGAAATAACTTTATATGCACATACCACTTGCAGTTGCACCCATGCTTGGCTTGTTAAAATTTCCACGTCCTCTGGGGCTTCTACCACGACTGCCTTCGCCAAAACGACCTCCAGATCGGTCACCTCCACCAAATCGGCCACCACGAGCATTTCGACCTCCAAACCGGCCCCCACGATTACCATCGCCAAAGCGCCCACGACTCCCACCACTTCTGGGCCCCCCAGATGCATCACCTCTAGGCTTCGCCTCCTCCACCGTCAAAGTATACTCTCCAATTTCAGAACCATTCAATTCTAGAGCTTTGTTGAAGCCATCACTCTCTGTAAAATCAATATATGCCATCCTGAACAAAAAATATATGAATAACCAATCGTCAAATTAATAAATGCAACACAATGATGAAAAAAAGAAGAGAATTGAAACGTTCTTGAAATAAAGTAGACCCCGAGAAAGCAACTTAATTAAAAGAGAGACCAGACCCCTTAAAACCACCCTCTTGATCTTTAGGAATAGACACTCTAGAAATTTCCCCACAAGAGCCAAAATGATCTTCCAAAGAGCTCCTGATCTGAAATTCAATTATGTTAGCGAGACAAATTTTTTTTCGACATGATGTAGCGGAGATAATAAGGGTAACAAAAGTAGAATGTGAAAACACATGCCTGGTCTTCTTCGTCGTTTCTATTGAACCCGCGTACAAAAATTGTCTGGCCTTGAGCTCTACCACTCTTCTGAAAGGAAGATGTATCCTTTTCACTAAACCCAAAATAAATGTTAATATAAGTATCAATTTTATAAAGAGACTTTAGAATGAAGAATATAACATAAAATGATTTAACCTACCCACTACGTGGAGTGAACGCCCCCCTTTCCTTTGCGAGGTCAAGTTTCACAGGACGGCCCAGCAACTCCTTACCATTCATCTCACGGAGGGCCTGGTAAGTTTTTACACAAAAATTCAATTACAATACAAACTTCTAGTAGAAGTGACCAGTAAATCACCAGCATTAAGATACTGTATTCTCAAGAAGGGCTAATCATTTTGCTAACAAAGCATCCAGACCCACACAACTTTGCCATGTTACAAACCACATAACTGAAACTATCGAACTTGAGCCAAGTTCAAATGTGTCATCAAGCCAAATTTTAGCCCTAGTGTTTTACTTATCTAACTCGATAAAAATATATTTATATGACATAATACTAACCAAAAGTAACACTTGATTTGATTTTTATGGTCTGGGAGAAAATGTGATGAACCAATTAAGATACTGTACAAATATGAGTGAGCCGCAGATCAGCTTTAACAGATAGATTCATTTTAAGTGATATTATCAAAAACTAAACAAGAAACTTCAACAAAAGTTTATGCTTTTTGTTTGATTAAGTTCAACAAATGAACTGTCCAAATCGGACTCCAATCGAACAAAAATTGAGCTAGACGAGCCCAAACAAGTTCAAAATTTGATCCAAGCTTCGAGCACAAGATAAAAAAGCTACTATTCAATTTTATTCAGTTTGTTTGCACACCTAAATGGAAATCATATTAACTTCAACATCAGGATAGAAAAAATAAATCTATCATTAATAACCTTCTCTGCTTCTGCTGCTGTAGCAAACTCAACATGACCAAAGCCCCTGAATGTATTGTCCGGAAACATGGAAAAGCGGACCTCAACAATTTCCCCAGCATCTTTGAAAAAATTCTCACTAAAACATTACAATAATATTTCAGTATAAAAAAAGGGTAGCCAAGAAAACAATTACAGGATCTACACTTACACATCAGCTTGCTCAACAGAGTAAGACAGATTTCCAACAAACAGGGTTTTAGATCCTTTGGTTTCTTCTTTTGGTGTGATGGGTGTCTTGGGCTGTGCGCATATAGAAGAACGTTACTAAAACACATAATTGATGCCAAATCACATCTAATAAGAAGAAAAGTTCATTGTCCACCAAAATACTATAAATTCACAGTCGTGTCACACTCACAACCCACTCCGACCAAAAATGCCAGTTCAAATAATTAGTATTGCATTTCTAAACTACTCTCCCGAGGCATGCAGCAAATCCTGTTCCCTTGAGAAAAGGAACAGCATAAGACCACTATAAGTGTGTTCAAAATTCAAATATCAAATTGTCAAAATGATAGAGCTTACAGTATTTTCAATCTCCGAACCTCCTTTCCTTATATTTTCCTTTGCAGATACAGCATCAACCTTTTTTACATCAGAATCCTGAAATGCATGGGTAAAAGATCTAACATGATTCTCATGCATTAGAGATCATTACTAATATGTGAAAAATATTTACCTTTTTCTTGCTGGGAAGTTTTTCCTCTTCCTCAGATTCCTCTGAAGAATCTTCTTCACTACTGCTTTCATCTTTCGTAGGTTTTGAGGGCTGAATGATATATAAGAACATGGAATCAGCGCATCAGAACAAAAATTTTATATCACGCAATCACTAACATACAGGAACTTTGATCTTTTTCTTTTGAGGCTCCCCATCATTACTTTCCTCATCCGAACTGTCATCTTCAGAGCTAGAATCTTCCTTTACCTGTGATATAGTGTTCTCGTAATCATCCCCAGTTTCCTTGAGCCCAAAAATAATTGCACAATCTGGAAACCAAAGGGGATTAAATATACCTTGCTCACTTCTGTAGTGGTTCTCTTCAAAGAAACAGATTTCTTAGGAGCCTGCGGAGCGGGTTAATATAATGTATCAAATAATCATAAATCTATACTCCAAATTTATCAGTACCTAATACAATAGCAGGTTTTTGCAAGTCTGTTTTCCGGCTCAAATCAAGAACACAACTCAAAAAAGGAAGGAAGAAAATGAGTTAAAAAAAACTCAGTTAACAGAGATCGAGCGGTGAAGAAAAATAATAACCAAATAACAATTTTCAGACTGACACCCACAGAAAACAGAACACAACAGTTACCTCATCTTCAGAGCTGCTGCTTTCATCATCTGACTCTGAATCTTCACTGGACTCAACCTTCTTCTGAACAAGAGGCGTCACAACTTTAGTTGGAATAGCATCTTCATCAGAACTTTCATTGTCTGATGAATCAGAATCATCAGTTGACTCATTCTTCTTTGTAGCAGCTGCGGGGGCAGTTTTGGTGAGAGCTGCAGGAGCTTTCTTGGCCGCAGCAACATCCTCATCGGAACTAGATTCATCTTCGGAATCAGAGTCATCTTTCTTCTTGATAGCAGCAACAGTGACATTTTCAGCCTGGGGAGCTGGAGCTTTCTTGACTACAGCAACATCCTCATCAGAACTGGATTCATCTTCAGAATCAGAATCACTGCTTGATTCCTCTTTCTTCTTGGCAGCTGCTACAGGGACACTTTTTGTTATAGCCGCTGGCGCTCTCTTTGGCGCTGGAACATCCTCGTCAGAACTATCATCTTCAGAATCAGAGTCATCACTTGATTCATCTTTCTTCTTCGCAGCAGCCACGTGACCATTTTTTGCTGCAAGCGTCTTCTTCGGCGCACTGGCATCTTCCACTAAGGCACCATTCTTGGCAGTTGCCTTAACCTAGTAACAGTTTGGAACACAAATCAACAAATATAATATAAATCAGGTAAATGTACATATCCTTATTCTGGCAAAAAAATAAAGATAACTAGAAACTGAAACAGGATATACGTGAAGCTATAGACTAAAACAAACTTTAAGATATAAAAATAAAAGTAAAGCACAAAACTGTAAAAATCGTAACACAAAAACTCCTTAGCATTTAAACCTTAAGTTCTTTCTCGGAGTCGGAAGAAGTATCTTCATCGGAGGATGATTCGACTTTCTTTTTGACAATCTTCTTCTCAGTCTTGATTTCAATCTTCTTTTCCTCCACCAGTTCCTTCTTCTGTTTCTTAGAGCTCTTTTTATCTACAACCTCCTCAGCTTCTCTCTTTCCTGTTGGTATATGTACAGCAACTCAAATCAGCTATCAAATTCAACACCAACGAAACCCATCTCAACCCACCAATAAAAACAACACAAAAAATCGAGACACTCCCAGCCCCACCCAGAAATACCAGAAACAGCGATAGAAAGTAGTCCCAATCGAACCTTTTTTCAAGGGTTTGGCGGGAACAACGGCGGCTTCAACCTATGAAAGAGTCAATAATCCAAACTTCACAAGGGCTCAAAAAAAGAAAAACAAACAACAGCAGTTAAACAAAGCATATTTCACCTTAGTGGGTGTCTTCTTATTAGATTTCGCCATCGGAAGATTACGGAAGATGAACTTCTGACGGTGCAGGGAGAGGTTTTGTAGAAGATCGAGAAACCCTAGCAGCGAGGGTTTAACGAATAGGAAGAGTAGATATCCGAGTGTGTGGCCAAGTTTGTTGCCTTTATATAGCGATTCATTATTAGAGAAGGGATTCAGCGGCGGAAGCTGTTTACTAGGGTTTTGCATTTTATATTATTATAATTTTATTATAAATAATATTGGATAAATTTCCATCAATCTTGAATTCCTATCGAAAATTTGTCAGCACTCTCCCTAATTCTAAAAAAAAAAATTAAAACCCCTCGAACCACATGTTTTTAATCGATCGAAATTGTATACAAATTATTAAAAATATAATACATAATATATTATATTTGAATACCAAATATTTCAAATTCGATACTAATATATTAGTTTTGCGTTTAAAACATATATATTTTATCTTATTATTAATAATAAATTTTTTTTATTTAGTAATAATCGTTATAAAATATTTAAACTAGGATGTTAGTATATGATAATTGAGCACAAACTATTTCAAATTCGGAATCGAAATTTGATATTTGAGTACACAAATATATATAGCAGAAAAAAAAAATTTAACTCCTTAGAACCACATGTTTTTATCTAATAAAAATTGGGTGCAAATTATTGAAAATAGAGTAATAATATATGATATTTGAGTACCAACTGTTTTAAATCCGATATTAATATATGAATTTTGAGTATAAAACATGGATACTTTATGTTGGTATTAATGATAAAATTATTTTTTATTTGGTCATAATTGGTACAAAATATTTTAAATATGATATTAATATATGATAATTGAGTACAAACAATTTTAAAGTCGGTACTGAAATATGATATTTGAGTATAGTAATATATATAATGAATGATAATCGTAAAAGATTATGTAGCACCCGAAAAATTTTCTACCTAAATCGCATGTCTTGGAATTCTTTTTTATTCATAGTATTAAATTCATATCATGATTTTATTATAGGAGATTCATTTGAAAAATTTAACAATAATTTCTTTTAGAAATTTTAATATATATGATAAAAGGTAGGAAATGAGACGATGGGAACACCGATGTAAAGTCAATTTCTATAAATTAATTATTGAGTTCACTTCTAACGCCATAGGAGATTTTCAGAGTAGTAAATTTTAAAAAGTTTTTTAAAAGTAATTTTCAAATTTGTAAAGCAGGAAAGATATTTTCAAAATTTCAATATATGAAGGATTTTTTAATGAATATCACTTTTATTAGTAAATTGACAACTTTTATACATTCATGCTTCTTTATTTCGAAAATCAAATCTCCCTTCTAAATATTTCCATATATTTCAAATCTATTAGATAGGAAAGATGAGGAAGTTGTTTAGCACTTTTATTAAAATCTAATTAGCAACTTTCCTATTACTTTTTATCAAATCATAAACACAATATTTCCCTCTTATTAACTTAGATTTTTGTGTCCCTCCCTTCACAATACACAGCACATCATTATGTTGGATGTATTTCTACAGATCAGATTCTATGTTTTGATTCACACAAAATTTGCTACTATTATACTAGCGCTCTACGTGATGCGCAACTTGCTAAGACTGGAGTAGACGTGAAGATATCCAAACTGGAACATCGAGGGGACGACTGAGCTGGACTGGTCGAAGATATCTAGCTGGAACAGTAAGGGGACGCCCAAGCTGGTACATCAGTTTACTTCCAGAAGTGTAGGGATCACCAAGCTGGTTCACCGGCTAGGAGTAGGAGCAGCACGAAGATCAAGCACGATGAATGAAGAGCAAAGTTCAAGCGTAGAATGTTGAAGTGCAGAACAGCTCAAGCGTAGATAAAGTGCAGCGCACAAGGGCATTGATTGAGTGCGAGGCCGAGTACAAGCGCAGTGATCGAGTGCAGATCCGATCACAAGTGTTGTACAATATATGTCGTTGAACGACCAGCTGAAGGACCAGCTGGGAGATCAGCTATGACATTTGAGCTGTTCTAATGAGAAGATAGATTGGCTCGAGATGACCTCCAAGGACGAGGAAGAATCTGAATGTTGGGGCACTCGGTCAGTCTCCATATAACCAATGGAGGGTGTAACCAGATCGAATGATAAGACGCAGGATTCAGCTATATATTGAAACCGGGTTTGCAATAACCAAGCTGGTTTCAGATGGTCAGTGAAACCAGCTCGATACAAAGCAAGCGCTAAACATGCGGGTTCTAGCTGGATGTGAAACCAGCTCGACACACAGTCGAACGATCTGGTTAACTTATCTTGAGCTGCAATATCTCAGTGTTCTTGAATACTTGTGCACCGAGATACAGATTGAGTAATGAATATAAATCATACGGAAATAACTCAAACTGCACTCTAAAGTTCGAAAGCTCGATTAAACAATTTTATGCATTTGAGTAATATGCAATGCGTGTATATGCAAATATTGAAATCAGTAAAGAAAGATACGCTGAATTGTTTATGGAAGTTCGAAACTCAATCTCCTACGTCTCCCCTTCTTCTGCAAAGGGAAGGATCCACTAGAAGACTTTGATTACAACGATCCTCACTGCAACCAACTCCTACGACCCGCAGCCGCAAGAACTCCTAGCATCTACCACTGCACACCAGCCCGCAAGCTGTGTGACTAACAACACTTCTTTTACGCCTCAGTGAGAAAGGCTACAAACACTTCTTTAACGTATCAGTGCGAAAGACAACTAGACTTGTTTAACGTCTCTGTCCAAAGACTACAATGGAAGTCATTTGATTTGATTCACTAAGCTAATCTAATCAGCTCTCTCAATATATATGTGAGTAAATCGTGTGTCAGATTTACAGTGTAAGCTCTATCTCTCAAATAATTAAATCTCAAACACTCTGGGTGTTAGAGTAGATGCCCAACTAGCCAACTTGTGGTGTGTGGGTTTTATAGACTCTTGTACAAACAGTCTTTATATATGATATTCGCATTTATTTATATTGCGTTCTTTACTTTCATTATGTGTGTAATGATTTACAATTGCGTTGATTAAAGACCTAGAATGCACTAAAGCGTATGTTAGATG
>KQ994498.1:107521-120329 GCA_001598015.1 Dorcoceras hygrometricum
TTATAAATAGCAGACATTTTGTTTTGAAGAACAACTCTTGCCACTGCTATTGCTAAAACGCTGTCAAAATACTCCCAGAGCTTACTCTTCGTTGAACGCATTCAAAGCTCAAGCACTCGAAGAATTTTCATTTTTGTTGATATTCATTGTTATATCTTCGAGTGTCACTCTCTGGTTCACATTATTGAATCAAGTTTCTTTGTCTTAGAAACCAGAGATTTTACAGTACTCACAAGTGTATTCATTGTTGTATTTGATTGAGTCTGTAACAAACGTGCTTCTCAAAAAGCCGTTTGAAAACACTAAAGTGTTGTAACCAGCAGCTGCGTCTGCTTGGATTGTCGTTGTGAGATACTAGGAGTTCTCGTAGCTGCGGGTTACGGGATTGGGTATTTGTAGAAAGGCTACTCTCATCAAAGTCTTCTAGTGATACCTTCCGAGAAGGAAGAAGGGGAGACGTAGGACATTGAAGTCCGAACTTCCAGAAACAAACTCTGATCTCTATCTTTTACATTACGCACGATTATATTACTTGTGTTTATTTACTGTTCACAAATCTATCGGTCATTTTCCGCACATATTTTGTTGGCCGAGAAATTTGAATATAACTGAGATATTCTTAAGTCTGGTAACTCGGACTTAAGTTAAGCAAAAAGCTTGCGAAACATTTTAAAAGAATTTTCGAAAATCGAAGGAGTTCATTCAACCCCCCCCTTTCTGAACTCCCATTTACTTAGTGATCCTATTTCTGGGACCATCATAATGATACAAAGGGAACATTACAGTTTTCCAGCACACCAGCTAACTTGTACTATAAAGTGCTGTAGTTAACTCTCAAAGAGCTTTGAGGATGACTTTGACACCATTTTTTGGCGTTAGAATAAATATTTGTGCCGGTTGGTGGGCATAGTTTGAAGAGATAACAAACTTGAATCGCTGCAGGATAATTGAGAGCGCGATCTTGGCTTCGTTGGTTGTGAAGTTTAATCCTACACAAGTTCGAGGCCCCATACCGAATGGCAAAAAGGCCGCAACATTGTTTTTGGTAGCTTTGGCGATGCCTCTGGCGAATCTCTCTAGTTTGAAAAGATCAGCATCTTCTCCCCAGATTTCAGAATTGTGGTGCAGTGATGCTATTGGGATGAAAATGTTTGTGTCCTGAGGAAGAATCAGATTCCCTAGTTTAACTTTCTTTGAAGCTTTTCTCGTCAGTGTAAGCGCTGGAGGATAAAGTCTGAGGCATTCATTTATTATCAGGTTCATCTGCAAAAAACATAACATTTTTATCAAAGAAAACATCAATAGCTGTTGCGTCCCACGTTGCTTCGACGAGTAGGCGCGCGATGGCGTATATAACTGCAGTCGGAATATCAGATTACCGTTCTTAGTCTTGCAATACCATCTGAATTCGGAGCGTGGAATCCAAAAGTCTCCTTCACCTTTTCTCGTGCCTTTTCTTGCCAGTCTTCGTGTGTCGCGAGAAGAAGGATGCACCAAGCGAGTAGACTCGTGGTTGTAAGATGTCCAGCACCATATATTACCTTGATCTCATCGATCATTTGTTCGGGTGTGATCCGTTTATTTACGTCGAATTCATGCCTGATCTTCACAAGTTGGCCTAAATAATCACTTCCATAATCTCCCAACTCTACATTTGGCAAACTTTCCCTCTTCTTTACCAACTCCATGACAGAATACTTGACTCTTCTTTCAAGTTTCTCCGCTTCAACTTCGTCCTCGGACTTAAAAACCATGCTGAGAAAAAGCAAAATGAAATTTTAGAAGAAAATCCCACTAATAATTTGACAAGACTTCTTCTTACCTCTTAGCACAAACCTTATGCCAGGGAATCTGATTTTGTTTACATTTTTGACAGTTAAGGCAGTTAACTTGGCCACCATTTCAAAGATATCCTTCCCTTCCAAGTAACTACTTCCAAAAGCTGTTCTTGATATCACTTCAGTTGTCAGGAGTCCGAATTCCTTAAACACATCAATCTCCTTCCCGTCGTAATCTTTCCAGTTTTTAAGCATCATGGAAACACTTGAACTCATCTCTGGAACCATGCTCTGCCAATTGGAACACAACTTCGTCAGATCTCTCCGAATAATAGTATGTCATGCACTGAGCTATTAAGCCAATACAAGCTAGATTTCATGCATTGAGTTCTGAAAGTGAAAAATATAATATGTGTGCGCTCTTGCTAACTATTTAACACCACTCAGCACAATCTTATGTTATGGAAAATTAAGCGAAAACACGGACCTTTAGACTTTCTGAATGAAAAGTGTGATTCGCTAGTTTCCTTATTCGCTCCCACTTTTCACCTTCATTAGTAATGAGTGCCTCCCCTAGAAGTCTTTTCACATATCCTTCCATGTCCATTTTTGGAAAAAAACTTCTCTGTTCATTAAAATCTCTTTAACAAGTTCCGGTTCACTAATGAACAACTGACCTTGGGAACCATGCCAATTCAGAAAATTCATCCCTATCACCATGGAGCATGCTCAGCATTCCTGGCAAACAGACTAAAAAATGAACAAAAAAAGTTCGAAGACTTGCCCTACCATATGTTTTTATCCATGTATACACATGAGGCTGAGTTCTTCGAAATATATCATGTGTTATGTCCGAGGACGTTGCTTCCATGATCGTTGTAAGATGTGTGATACTTCCTTACTGCTCCCATGGGGGAACGTGTAAGATGGACCACTGATTCCCTGTGAAGCCATGAAAGCTTGTAGACGAAGTGGCTTCCACTACACCTTGTGGAGGAAGCCAACAAATTTCAAAAGAAAAAACAAGCAAAGAACACTCGAAAGAACAAGCACAAATGTTTCAACGGTGACCATATTCAGCAACCAACAAATATACTAGATTGATTAATTTTTTATCGGCTTTGTGAAATCAGAACGAAGAGGAATCTTTTATTGTAGATACTTCTATGTGTTTTATTATTTGTGTTATGATATTGATAAGAGATGTCCGCCAAGATTCACAATATTGATTTCACGGTTTATGGTATTCACCTTTGAAAACTACAGTTTGTAAGTTCAGTTGTATGTTTCTGTTTCGTGATCATTCGAGGCGAGGAAAGTCCTCTTTCCGCAAGACGAAATTGCCCGAGAATTGTGCTCTCGTTGCGGCAATCGTCCCTAAAATACAACGACTAAGATTACAAAGTGCAGCACAACACTTCGTAATGACAGCGAACAAAATAAGGTTTCGAACTTTCAGAGTATGAGGAGGGAAAGCAGAATTGTGTGTTTCTCGAATCCACAAAGCCAGTATTTATAGACGGTGGTCAGTTGTCTCTAACTGGTGCAACTCTTCATCCGAACAGGTGCATTGATTCACACTGCTTCACTCGAAGAGGTGCATCAGTTGAAGAGAGTCAGAAGAGTTCCGAAGGGGTGCACTGCTAGTCGAAGTAATGCAGCTTTCCAGAAACAGATGCACTGTTTCAGAAAATCATTTCGGTCGGTTTAGTTCGGTTCGCGGTTCGGTTTTTTTTGGTGTTCGGTTTGATTTTTGAGAAATTAAATAATTTGAATAAATTTTTCCCAAAAAAATAATGCTTGTCAAAGACCTCACCTCACCTCACCACACCACACCACCCCACGCCACGCCGCGCCGAGCCGGCCGGACGGGCGCGCTCGCGAATGTGTTTCAAGACCGAGCTGACTAGAGTCCTCTCCCGCCCAAAAACTTCGGTACCCCAAAGGGTCCAACCCTTACCTCAAAATTGGAATTATATAAGTTGAATAACTATTATAAATGCCACCAATGTGGGACAACACCCTTATTGGGCTTTCATTCATAATTATATCCCAACAATTCTTTTCCTTACAGGGAAATTTGCACTCAAAGAAGACAGCATTCCTTGATTCCAAGATTGTTCCTTCACTAATATCAGAAATTTCTGACTTGTGAACCAAGAATCGATATGCACTGCTATTGAGTGCATATTCTATAAATACGCACTCAATTGTTTTAGGGCCTATTTTGACTTGCTTTGGCTTAGGTATTTCTACTTTTGCCAAACACCCCCACACTTTAAGGTATTTGTAAGATGGTTTTCGGCCCTTCCATAACTCATATGGAGTTTCATTTTTACCTTTGTGTGGTATTTTGTTAAGAATGTGGTTTGCAGTCAATATTGCTTCACCTCACAAGTTTTGAGGTAAGCCAGAGTTTATAAGCAAAGCGTTCATCATCTCTTTTAGAGTTCTATTTTTGCGTTCTGCAACCCCATTAGATTGAGGTGAGTATGGTGCTGTGGTCTGATGAATTATGCCAGAGTTTGAACAAAATTCTTCAAACGGAGCGACATACTCTCCGCCTCTATCGCTTCGAATCATTTTGATTTTGGATGTCAATTGATTCTCAACTTCATTCTTATATTTTGTGAACGCTTCTATTGCTTCATCCTTACTTCTTAATAAGTAAACATAGCAATATCTTGTGCAGTCATCGATAAACGTTATAAAATATCTTTTGCCACCTCTAGTTTGCACAAGTTTTAAATCACATACGTCGGTGTGAATTAATTCAAGTGGCTTTGTACTTCTTGTCACAGAATGGAATGGAGCCTTAGCCAATTTTGTTTCCAAATTTGACACCCCTAGTCATCGATAAACGTTATAAAATATCTTTTGCCACCTCTAGTTTGCACAAGTTTTAAATCACATACGTCGGTGTGAATTAATTCAAGTGGTTTTGTACTTCTTGTCACAGAATGGAATGGAGCCTTAGCCAATTTTGTTTCAACACAAATCTCACATTTTTCTTGTGGATTCCTTTTAAATGCAGGTAATACATTTAAATTAACTAGTCTTTGCAACGTGTTGAAGTTGACATGTCCTAATCGTTCATGCCACAAATTGGAAATTTCAATCAAGTAAGAAGAATTATTACTTTTATTCATCGCCTCAGGGCGGATAACATTCATTACATTAAGTTTAAAGATTCCATTATGCTGGTACCCTTTGCCTACAAACATTCCTCCTTTGTCTTAAGCATCTTGCTCAAACTGAAGCATTGGCATAATATGAGTAGGCTTGTGGTAGTGGATCAACGATGCTTACGGTTGGGAATAAATCTAACAAGGCAATTAGGTCAAGTCATGGTACATGCATGGAGGATGAGTCCAAGTATCATACCCATAGAGATAGTTGTTGATGTACTATAATATATGTAAATTATTTTTCCTAATTTAGGCTAACAAAACTCTAGTGAGATGAGATTAATTAATCCTTGTATCTCACGTGTGTATCAAGGAAAGGTTATAAAAAATAGTGTTTATTTCCTTCTTTGTAGTATTTTGTTATGTATGAAATAATATTGGAAAATATTGAAAGAACAATTTTTTCCATAAAACCAAATAAGCGAAAATTAGTATAAAAATGCAGATAAGCTTGAATACTATAAAACAAAATCCTTAAAATCCCTATAGGATTCGAGGTTATGAGTGGACAATAGACTCTTTTAGTAATTCACTTATTATTTATAAATGAGTACTGATACAAGATAACTTGCTTGCATGGACACCGATTCCATTGGCTTAAGGCCTAATGAATTAGAGCTCCCATTGAACTGTTCGCATAGTGTGGATTTACCTATAGTTTACCCCCAGTTCTGCTTGTTCCAGTGATTTCCACTCAAACTGAAAGTTTTGGTAATAAGTAGATTGAGATGCAGAAATTGTCGACCTATTCTGAAAAGCCTGTAATTTCTTTCCAAGTAAAGATAACAAAGGGGCATAGGGGATAAGAGGGATAACTTTCATATCTAAACTTCCGGGAGCTTTGAAGTTGAAGCTAAGCTATTTAGATAACCAGAGGAAAGATTGACTTGAAAGAACGAATGAATGTAAAAACTTGCACTGTCCCGTCTTCCTCCTCAGGATTCCCCTTGCTGTTAGAGGAATTCCTAGGGAGATACGGATATAGAAAGTGTACTGTGGACTCGAGAACAGGCATAGAGGCCTTCGACGAAGAAAGATCCTGTTGCATGCTCATATAAAGGGAGGTCTATGGTAAAGGGTTTAAGTCCAATTTACGTTAGGTGACAACCTCATACTCCACAGTGGAATAATATAGTTTGGAAGGCCCTTATTGAACCAATGTAAAACATCGTATAGAGATGTGAGAAATCACTTTTCCTGACATTTTTTTTACCTCAAACACGCTACCAAGCTGCACTACATCCCTTTCAATTGGTCTACGGTGTCATTGTAGAGACTCCACCCTCTTTTCCTCCACATAGTTATTTCCTTCATTGATATAATAGGCATATGAGATCAAGTATGGACTGGAAGATCTCGTCTTGTTGTGTAGTGACTAAAGTGAAGAACTGAAAATAACTAGTCATGTTGATTTGAGCTTTCACGATCTACTAAAATGTCTGTGCATCTAATGGTCTGTGAAATGCAGTACATGTAATCAGGCTGAAAGAGCCAAAGAGATGGTTTGATTAAACGTATTAAAGGACAAATGAATGTGATGTTTTTAAAAGATGGGAGTCTCCATTATTATTTTCATCGCATAACTTTATTTATTACGGACTAATGTATAGGGCACATTACAGGTACAATAAGGACCACCCTAAGGTCTGTAGTTTTAACTCTTAAATGGCTTTGAGTATGACTTTCACACCTTTTTTTGGCGTAAGAATGAAAATTTCTGCAGGCTGGTGGATGTAGTTTGGAGAAATAACGAACTTGAATCGCTGCAGAATCATTGAAAGCGCGATCTTGGCTTCATTAGTTGTGAAGTTTAATCCTACACAAGTTCGAGGCCCCATACCGAATGGCAAAAAGGCCGCAGAATTGTTTTTGGTAGCTTTGGCGATGCCTCTGGCGAATCTCTCTGGTTTGAAAAGATCAGCATCTTCTCCCCAGATTTCAGGATTGTGGTGCAGTGCTGCAATTGGGATCAAAATGTTTGTGTCCTGAGGAAGAATCAGATTCCCCAGTTTAACTTTCTTTGAAGCCTTTCTCGTCAGTGTAAGTGCTGGAGGATAAAGCCTGAGGCATTCGTTTATGATCAAGTTCATCTGCATGAAAGATAAAAACTGTCAATCGTTCAGTGGTACACGAAAATTTCGGAGACTTGCCAATGTAATACACTAGTTCCTCGTGGTTTATGCTCTGTATGTGATCAATTACCGTTCTTAATCTTGCAATACCATCTGAATCTGGAGTGTGGAACCCAAAGGTCTCCTTCACCTCTTCTCTTGCTTTTTCTTGCCAATCGTCGTGTGTAGCGAGAAGCAGGATGCACCAGGAAAGTAGACTCGTGGTCGTAAGATGTCCAGCACCATATATCACCTTGATCTCATCAATCATATGTTCGGCTGTGATCCTTTTGTTTACATCAGAGTCATGCCTAATCTTCACAAGTTGTCCTAAATAATCACTTCCGAAATCTCCCGACGCTGCATTTGGTGAACTTTCCCTCTTCTTTACGAGCTCCATTATCGAACCCTTGATTCCTTTTTCAAGTTTCTCCCCTTCAACTTCATCATCGGATTTGAAAATAATGCTGCAAAATTTATCAAACTTAGTGTTGGGAGAAAAACCCTCTGAGAATTTGACCAATATATGAGAATTTCCCTCATAGCACAAACCTGATGCCTGGAAATCGTATGTTATTTGCATTTCTTACAGTTATGGCAGTTAACTTGGCCACCATTTCAAAGATATTCTTCCCCTCTAGGTAACTACTTCCAAACGCTGTTCTTGATATCACCTCAGTAGTCAGTAGTCCAAATTCCTTGAACACATCAATCTCCTTCCCGTCATAATCTTTCCATTTCTCAAGCATAGCCGAGACACACGAACTCATCTTTGGAACCATGCTCTGAGCATCGAACACGACTTCTTTAGATTTCGTCGAAAGTTAATAACGTCACTCACACATCTCACCAGTAAGACTTACTTTCAGGCTTTCTGAATGGAAAGTGTGATTCGCCAGTCTCCGTATCTTCTCCCATTTTTCACCTTCATTAGTAATTAGTGCCTCTCCAAGCACTTTCTTCACATATCCTTCCATCTCCATCTTTGGAAAGAATCCTTCTCTATTCATCAATATCTCTTTAACAAGCTCAGGTTCAGAAATGAACAACCGCCCATGCGAACCATGCCAGTATATAAAATTCGCCCCTGTCACCACAGTAGCAGGCTTGAAATTCCTAACAGAAACAAAATTTTACTGGAAAGATTTGAAAGCATCTTACCATATTTTTTTATCCATGTATAAATATAAGGTTGAGTTCTTCTGAATACATCATGTGTTATGTCCGAAGTCGAGGTCTCCATGGATTGGCGTACCATCTTGGCTAGTTCCTTAGTACTTCCACTGGGAAAACTGTAAGATGGACCTCTGATCCCCTGCGTAACCAGAAAGCTTGTAATTGCATCGGATTCCACCATACTCTGTGGAGGAATGCAACAAGCTTCAAAAGGAAGTACAAGCAGATAACACTCGAAAGAACAAGTATGGAAATTTCTACAGCAGCCATTTTCTCTGAACAGTAAAGGACTCGATGACCAATTTTTATATCAGCTGGAACTTTGAAAGCAAAATTTATTAGAGGAATTATACAAAGTAATCTTTGCCTTTACTTTCTCCTACTATCATACATCATTATACACCCTCCCAATAACGTTGAGAAATCACCATCGACTTTTGTAAACTTATTTTGATTTCATTGCGGAATACCAGCTTGTGTTTTTCAAGATATCTATCATCATATTAATAAGGGAGGTGTAACGTGATACAAGTTTGATTGTATTTCATCCTTGAAAACGAGACTTTACCACCTATCATAAAAATCTGAAGGTGGTTACCATTCAGATTTTGTTTAATGCATCAAACAAACAACTACAAAGAAAATTACAGAATAGCATCATTTGAAAATAACCCTTTCAAATAAAAAATTCAGCGGTCCTTTTCTCTTTGATCAAGCCAAGAACAGTGGCAATACATTAACCAAATCATCTCTTTCATCCTTAGTTTCTGTCTTCAATCTGGCGTGGACCACTATAATTCATTTTATTATATTGGACTATGAAAGATTTGAATCAAAGGAAGGAGCCAAACATGAATAGTTGCTCTAGTACAATTATTGCTGTTTTAATATAAGTTGATTCTTAAAACTTGATCAGCAATGGAGATATATACCACGATACTATAGCTTTTATGTAATTGCGCTCGGGATCACCAGTAATCAAGAAAATATGATGTCTACTCTTGTACAGATGATTACCCTTCTTGCAAGCTCTATGTTCTTATATTTCTTGTCAACCCTTTTCGGGTTGCTTAAGAAAGTGTGGCTGAATCCGATTCGAGTGCAGTACCTGATGAAATCTCAAGGGATAAATGGTCCTCCATATGAATTTCTACATGGAAATACAAAGGATATTATCAGTATGAGAAGGGTTTCTATGGAGAAAGCAATGGAAGGTATTTCACACAACATATTCCCAAGAATTTTACCCCATGTTCATTCATGGGAAAACCTGTATGGTAAGAAATTCTCAATAAAACTTCAATATCAATTATCAACTTTTGAGCTCTGAATACATCAGTCTTTTTCCTTCTCTACAGGTGCCAACTTTCTGACTTGGTATGGTTTTCAAGCTCAGCTGGTGGTGAACGAACCAGAGCTCGTCAAAGAAATACTCACCAATAAAAATGATAGCTACCCCAAGATAGATCTCGAGGGATATGCGAAGAAGCTACTTGGAGATGGGGTGTCATCTTCGAAAGGCGAGAAATGGGCAAAGATGAGAAAATTGGTTAACCATGTTTTCCATTCCGAAAGCCTAAAAGTAACAAGGAGTACTTGATATTTATGATTCTTTAAGATTAAATACTTCGGACAATGTTACTAATTGAAACTGCCTAAAAAGTTTATCTATTATACATAAACAGGACATGATGCCTGCAATGATTCAAAGTGTAGAGGCAATGCTTGAGAAATGGAAAGAGTACGAAGGAAAGGAGATTGAGGTGTTCGAAGAGTTCAGAATATTGGCATCAGAAATCATTTCCAGGACAGCTTTTGGAAGCAGTTATGTAGAAGGGAAGAATGTTTTCGACATGTTGATGAATTTGACATTGATAGTTTCAAGAAATGCTCACAAAATTAAGCTTCCTGTGATCAGGTATAAGTCTATATATTCCTGCTGCATTCTTGAAGCTCAGCTGATTAGATTCCTGGAATATAAGTGACTCGGAAGTTCGTTAAATTATAATATTATAGTCGATTCATGCGAAGCAACGATGATCATGAATCCGAGATGATAGAGAAAGGGATTCAAGACTGTATAATGGAGATCATACGTAAAAGATCTGAACTGAAAAGAGGAAACAAGGAAAATTCCAGGCCTGATTTCCTTGGAAAGCTCCTGGAAATGTACGAGGATCCTGATAAAAACAGGAGGATTTCTGTTGAGGATATAGTCGACGAGTGCAAGACGATTTACTTCGCAGGACATGAAACAACAACGTCGTTGCTCTCGTGGACGATTCTTCTTTTAGCTGTGTATGAAGAATGGCAAGAAAAGGCAAGGAAAGAAGTGATGGAATTGTTTGGTGAACAAAATCCTTCTGTAGATAGCATAGCCAGGCTGAAAACTGTGAGTTTGAACAACCTCTGTCGTATTTTCATACTTTTTGGGGAGCAAACATAATCAAGCCACTAACATTTTTTTCATATTATATAGAATTTTATTCGTCATCTCGAATCATAAAAATACTTTTCAACACAAAAAGTTGTTTCATTTGGTAAGAACTTTCTTTCCTAGCTCTTTTTTATCTTTATGACCATGCAGATGAATATGATCATCGAGGAAACTTTGAGACTGTATCCTCCAGTGCCAGTAATCAAAAGGAAGGTCGAAAAGGAAACCAAACTGGGAAAACTCACTCTCCCACCGCAAATCGAGCTCTACATTTCCCCTTTGGCACTTCATCACAAGTCCAAGATATGGGGGGATGATGTTCATCTCTTCAAACCGCAAAGATTTTCTCAAGGGATTGCCAAAGCAACCAACAACAACGCAGTTGCCTTATTGCCTTTCGGGTTCGGGCCAAGAACATGTGCTGGCCTGAACTTCGCCATGGTCGAAGCCAAGATCGCTCTTTCGATGATTCTTCAACGATATAGATTAGTGCTTTCACCCGGTTATGTTCACTCTCCGGTTCAGATATTCATGGTACGTCCACAACATGGAGTTCAAGTTATCCTGCACAGAATTTGATAAACCATCACTCACACGAATTTGTATATTGAGAATTCAATGCATGGAACACTTAAAATATATATGGAGTTTCTACTATGTCTTCTTGTAATAGTCCATATGATGAAAAATAATATGATCAACTGCATATGATCAGTCTCGTAGGTAAAACCCACTGAAGAGGCATTGAAAAATTTTGCTCTATGTTAAATATAGTAAATATTTTGTAACGTCAATGTATAATTAGCCTCCTATTCTCTAGCCTAAAATCAGTCAATGTATTTACTGTCCTGATTTGTAGCCTAGGATTATGTGCATTTAGTGTCCTGATTTGTAGCCTAGGATTATGCTACAAGCTTGTGTATATATTCTGATGTTTGATAATGAGAAAGACAACCAAAACATTCTTTCATGGTATCAGAGCTATAATTTTTTTTTTCTTGTTCTCTTCTGCTGCGTCCTATATGTGCTTTCCGCCCCTATTCTTCTTCTTTTCTTCTTCCATGTCGTTTGTCTTTCTCCGGCAACGATGTCTCAATCTAGAAATTTTCACCCAGCTCTTGCTGTCTCCAACATTAGGAATCATGTTCCTATTATTCTCGATATGGAAAACGTGCAATACTCAACATGTGCGGAGTTGTTCAAGGTTCATGCACGTTCGAACAAGGTTCTCCATCACATCATACCTCCTCCGGAAGACAACGCGAGGGCCACGGTCGAGGAGGAGGATGCTGACATGTGAGCTACTCTTGATGCCACAGTCTTGTCGTGGATTTACGCCACGATATCTAATGACCTTCTACACGCCATCATTGAACCTGATGCTACGGCAATGGAGGTTGGAACCGTTTGCGTGACATTTTCCAAGATAATAAGCATTCCCGTGCGGTCACTCTTGAGCAACATTTTTCAACCACCAAGATGGAAAATTACCCCAATGTATCGGCATACTGTCAACGGCTAAAGTCCTTGAGTGATCAATTGAAGAACGTCGGGGCTCCGGTGTTTGAGAGTCGTTTGGTGCTTCAACTTGTCTCTGGTCTCACTACTCCGTATCGTGGTGTGGGTACATTGATCCGACAAAGTGATCCCCTCCCTCCTTTTTATCAAGCCAGGTCCATGCTTACTCTTGAGGAATCGGCCTTAGCTAAGGAGGCGACAATGGCATCCGATTGTGCCATGGTCGTTGCTCGGAATGAGGACGATGGCTCCTCCTTTGTTCCCTCTCATTCGGGACACGGGAGGGTGCAGCAACATTCTGGCCGAAGACAGCAACAGAATGGCCGGAAAACTTCAAGTGGCCGCGGCAATGGCAAGCAGAACAGGGGCGGCAATGGTGATCGTTTGAGGAATCGGCCTTAGCTAAGGAGGCGACAATGGCATCCGATTGTGCCATGGTCGTTGCTCGGAATGAGGACGATGGCTCCTCCTTTGTTCCCTCTCATTCGGGACACGGGAGGGTGCAGCAACATTCTGGCCGAAGACAGCAACATAATGGCTGGAAAACTTCAAGTGGCCGTGGCAATGGCAAGCAGAACAGGGGCGGCAATGGTGATCGTT
>KQ994498.1:126164-166545 GCA_001598015.1 Dorcoceras hygrometricum
TTGAACCTGATGCTACGGCAATGGAGGTTGGAACCGTTTGCGTGACATTTTCCAAGATAATAAGCATTCCCGTGCGGTCACTCTTGAGCAACATTTTTCAACCACCAAGATGGAAAATTACCCCAATGTATCGGCATACTGTCAACGGCTAAAGTCCTTGAGTGATCAATTGAAGAACGTCGGGGCTCCGGTGTCTGAGAGTCGTTTGGTGCTTCAACTTGTCTCTGGTCTCACTACTCCGTACCGTGGTGTGGGTACATTGATCCGACAAAGTGATCCCCTCCCTCCTTTTTATCAAGCCAGGTCCATGCTTACTCTTGAGGAATCGGCCTTAGCTAAGGAGGCGACAATGGCATCCGATTGTGCCATGGTCGTTGCTCGGAATGAGGACGATGGCTCCTCCTTTGTTCCCTCTCATTCGGGACACGGGAGGGTGCAGCAACATTCTGGCCGAAGACAGCAACATAATGGCTGGAACATGGTATTTACAAACCCAACCCAAAATACCAAGAATTACATACTACGGTTTCGAAATCCCCTTTGCCTCGAAACCCAATTGCTGCACTTCGTGACCCAAATTGGAAAATGGCCATGGATGATGAATATCATGCTCTTATGAAAAATAAGACGTGGGATTTGGTGCCCCGACCTCCTGGTGTTAATGTTATTCGGTCTATGTGGATTTGTACTCAAAAATTTAAATCTAACGGTGATTTTGAGAGGCATAAAGCCCGTCTAGTAGGTGATGGGAAAACTCAACAAGTTGGCATTGATTGTGGGGAAACTTTTAGTCCGGTTGTCAAACCGGCAACTATTCGCACTGTTATTAGCCTTTCTCTGTCTAAGGCATGGCCAATTCATCAATTGGATGTCAAGAATGCCTTCCTTCATGGTGAGCTTCAAGAAACAGTATATATGCATCAACCAGTGGGGTATAGGGATCGTACACATCCAGATTATGTTTGCCTCTTGCGTAAGTCTTTGTATGGGCTTAAGCAAGCTCCCAGATCTTGGTATAAGCACTTTGCTGATTTTGTTATGTCTATCGGTTTCACCAATAGTCGGTGTGACAACTCATTGTTCATTTACAGCAAGGGGTCGGAAATGGCTTATATTTTATTATATGTTGATGACATTATTCTTACTGCCTCGTCTCATGCTCTCCGGTGCTCTATTATGGATCTTCTTAGTTCCGAATTTTCTATGAAGGATCTTGGTCCATTGAATTATTTTTTGGATATTGCGGTGACTCGACATAAGGGTGGTATGTTCCTTTCTCAACGCAAATATGCCGATGACATAATTGAACGTGCCGAAATGACCTCTTGTAAATAATCGGCTACTCCGGTTGACACCAAATCAAAGGTTAGTTCTACATCTAGTGCTCCCTTTGATGATCCTACTCTGAATCGGAGTCTTGCAGGGGCTCTACAATACCTCACCTTCACGAGGCCAGATATCTCGTATGCTGTCCAACAGATTTGTCTCCATATGCATGATCCAAGGATGGACCATATGTCTGCTCTCAAACGGATTATTCGATATGTTCAGGGTACATTAGCTCATGGTCTACATTTGTATCCATCGTCTTTTTCCTCTCTGGTATCTTACACTGATGCAGATTGGGGTGGGTGCCCTGATACGAGGCGATCTACATCTGGTTATTGTGTATTTTTAGGGGCCAACTTGGTCTCTTGGTCGTCTAAGCGTTAACCCACATTATCTCGTTCTAGTGCCGAGGCCGAGTATCTGCATTTAGTGTCCTGATTTGTAGCCTAGGATTATGTGCATTTAGTGTCCTGATTTGTAGCCTAGGATTATGTGCATTTAGTGTCCTGATTTGTAGCCTAGGATTATGTGCATTTAGTGTCCTGATTTGTAGCCTAGGATTATGTGCATTTAGTGTCCTGATTTGTAGCCTAGGATTATGTGCATTTAGTGTCCTGATTTGTAGCCTAGGATTATGTGCATTTAGTGTCCTGATTTGTAGCCTAGGATTATGTGCATTTAGTGTCCTGATTTGTAGCCTAGGATTATGTGCATTTAGTGTCCTGATTTGTAGCCTAGGATTATGCTACAAGCTTGTGTATGTATTCTGATGTTTGATAATGAGAAAGACAACCAAAACATTCTTTCACTCTATTTTTATCTCCCCTCTCCATCCAATAATTCATCAATTTCTTGAATCTCTATTGTAGCCTCAATTATCATTTGTTGCAGAAAAAGGCATGACTTCAAATTTTTGTTCCATTGACCATTTTATTCATGAACTTATATTAAATACAATTATGTTTTCGATATCTTTCAATTTATTATTCTTATATTATTATATATTCGTCGACTCATTTTATGAACCAACTGATATCGGTACAAAGTAAAATCTTGTGATCGTGTGTGAACTTGTGCCACAACGTAACATAGAATTTCATTTCAAATTTTGTATGCAGTTAGATTATTAATATGATCACTTGATTATAATTTAAATATTGTCTACTGTTATTTAAGATTGTTCAATTTCAATTTACTTTAAATAAAATCAAATTTCCTTGATGATTCCATGAATTTAATTGATTTTTGAACCATATCTCATATATGCTCTAATTCGGTTCGAATTAAAGACTTAATTTGAGTTTGGTTTGGAAAAATGTTTTAATATGTTTTCAGTTTAGCTCAATTGCAATAGCGTTAATTACGATTCATATATTCATTTATTCGGCTCAAAAAATTAAGAAGGTATCCAAAGTGGTTCAGCAAGGGAACGCCCAGCTAGCCTGGTTGAAGATATCTTTGCTGGAACAGTGAGGGGACGCCCGAGCTGATACAATAGAAGAGTTTCTGGATGCAGGGAACATCAAGCTGGTTCACCAGGTTGGTACAAGAGCAAGTCCAGAACAGCAGTTGAAGTGCAGTGATCAAGCGCAGTGAGTGAAGAGCAGAATGGTTCAAGCGCAGATCAAGTGCAGCGTGCAAGTGCAGATTAAGTGCAGCCCACAAGTGTGGTGACCAAGTGAAGAGCCGAGTACAAGCGCAGTTATCAAGTGCAGATTTGATCACAAGCGGAGTACGAAGAACTCAGTTGAGCGACCAGACCAGAGACCAGCTGGGAGGTCAACTGAGATATCCGAGTTGTTCTAAGTAAGAGGATGGACGAGCTCGAGGTAACCCCCACTATTGGAGCAGAGGAAGAATCTGTACGCAAGGGGTACCCGATCAGCCTTCATAGAGCTAAGCTGGTATGGAAAGATGCGAGCTGGTTGATCACATTATAACAGCTCTGCATTGATCCAGAAGAACTCTGATGCAGACCAGCTTAGAGAACAGCTCAAGAAAAGAATCTGCTCAGATATAGGGAGCAGATTAAAACAAGCTGGTTAAAGACAAACCATCTTGGTAACAGCTGTGTACGAAGAGCAGTTCAAGAGCAGATGACAAGAGCAAATTAGAAGAGTTGCTCAAGAGCGGTTGCAAACGAGAGGAGAAGAAAAGAGATTTGGACAGCTCGATGAAGCAACCAGCTCGAAGGTAAGACCAGCTCAGATAGCATGATAGATGCTATCAAATTTATGAGTAAAGCGATTTGAATACAAGACTATACGATAAATGTTGTTCAGTATTCAAATCGACTTGCTTGTATTGTCTTCTCAAGTACAGTGCTCACGTGCTTAAAGTGAGGAAAAGCATGCGACACATTTAAAGACAAAGGACGCAGGCAGAAGACTTTTCAAACGACTACAACTCCGTTTCCAACGGATATAACTCCGTATCAGGCTATATATAGAGCAGAGCACAAACAGATAAAGTGTGCGTGGCTGAGAAGAGCGAAGTCGAAAAGTGTTGTGCGAACCAAAATGTAAAACAGATGAAAGCACAACCCTGGGAAGGCATCTAAGAACCAGCTCAGACAGGAGCACTTCCCAGTGTGTGAGATTTTATCTTTAAGAGATTGAGTATACACTGTAAATCTCACACATGATTCACTCAAATATTTGAGAGAGCTGATTAGATTAGCTGAGTGAATTAAATCAAACGACTTCCATTGTAGTCATTGGACATGGACGTTAAACAAGTCTATGTTATCTTTCGCACTGAGATTTAAAGAAGTGTCTGTAGCATTTCTCACCGAGGTAGTAAAGAAGTGAAGTTAGACACACAGCTTGCGGGCTGGTGTGCAGTGGTTGCTAGGAGTTCTTGCGGCTGCTGGTCGTAGGAGTGGGTTGCAGCGAGTGTCGTTGTAATCAAAGTCTTCTAGTGGATTCTTCCCGTTGTGGAAGAAGGAAAGACGTAGGAGATTCAGCTCCGAACTTCCATAAACAAATCACATCGTATTTCTTTACAGTTTACTGCATTTACATTCACGCATTGCATATTTGCTTACTGCGATTAAAACTATTAAATGACTTTCTATTATAAGAGTTCAGTTTGAGTTGTTTCCGCATGATTTTAATTCATAACTCAATCTGTATCTCGTTGCACTAACATTCAAGAACACTGAGCTATTTCAGCTCAAGATTTAATATCAGACTGCTTTAAACCAGCACGCAGAGCGGCTGGTGATCCGGACCAACTCGAAGAGCTGTTGGTCCAGTTTCACGCTAATCTGGTTCGCGGTTGCGTGCTTCTTTTATGTTCAAGATTTTAAAATGCACGTAACATACGGGTACGATGTCTAGGCTATGTGAGAGCCTACATGAGTCGTTGCAAAGCTCACCGACACCCCGATATTTCGATCCTAACACAAACCTTTCTGTTTACTTCATTGCATAAGTTTACACTCAAACTCGTGTACCGATCATTGAAACTGTTCTTAAATCACCGGTTTTAGGATAGTCATTTCGTATTTTCTTAAGTTAATCCTACTATCGAATAAGTCAATAACCGATCTTGCCAACTAACAATCGATTAATTACACCGCAAAAGTTTTCAAATACACAGTTGTTGTTCATCTCCTCCTACACCTACCGATCCCCATCACATTTCCTAAAATATCCGTACTGACTTTATACGAGTGTAACATGAGGGCCATGTGTAAAAGGACTAAAAGTCTAGAAAACATAAAAAGAAAAGAAAAGCAAAACATCAATGTAGAAGATCGAGATCCAATTAAAATAAAATTCAATACATTATTATCATTATATAAGATACAAGTGCTGAAGTTGTGGGAATTCATTAATGTATAAAATAAAACTACCCCCTTTAAATTTATATTATGATTACAAATGGGATGAATGAAGACATTTAGCAAGAGCCTAAAGTATTATTGCATTGATTAATCAAGCTGAAAACATGATCATGTTCCCTAAATTAAATAGTCTCTAAACTTCGAGTATAAAATTAGAGTGGGACAGCGTTTTTGATATCTTTCGAATTTTTTTTATTGATTAAGAAAGCACTCTGTCACTTAAGTAATGGATACATAATTCTCTCTTTTGAATAATGGCTACAGAATTAATCTGATAAAATGGCATACATGGTAACCAAACGAAATATAGGAACAAAATTATTTAAACTATATTCACTCTTTTTTTGCGACTGCACTTTCCATTTTATTTTTTTCTAAATGTTTTTTTCGTGATTCCTTCAACCTTTGATAATTTAAATTAAGCAACAACGTGACAAGATGTCATGTCCAAATCTCTATATAAAAGTTTACAATAAATAATCAAGAAAGTTGATTCAAATTTGCATTTTGGGAGAGTGTTATTTGAATCGAAGTATACTGTGTGCATGGAAAATTTCAATATAAATATTTATTATAATTTGAACCATTTTGTTTTCTGATATGATATGTGTTTCGAAATTAAAGATTCTATAATGAGAAACATTTAATTATCAATGAAACATAATTGACTTATTGGTTGATTTATTAATGCATATATGAACTATTTAAATCAACGTGGTCCTATAGTACACAATAACCGTGTTAGACGAACTCAGAGTTCATATTTAATGAGATGAATTATACTTATGAAAACATATTATTATTATAAAACTATTACTTTTAGTTATAAATATGACTTGTTCGATCCTCCTCCAAATTGATTTTACTCATAAAAAATAATATTTTTAATACATAAATTATTATTAGAATTAGATCGAACCATGTACGGATATAAACTCATGAATCCGTATCACAGTATACATGTTCCATATATTAAATAGTGCACCCGATCGGCCAGTGAATTAATTACATGGGAAATTATTTTTTCTGTACCATTATATGGGAAATTATAAGATGTCAAATACCGTTGCAAGCCAATTAATAAGATGTACTTTGATGTACTCATCAACGGCTAAGATCTCTTCCTCGAAACAAGAATGTAAAAACGAAAAACGAAAAACAAAAAAAATGGAACTTTCCAGTTTCCACCAGAGAAGAAAGATAAAAAGAAAAAACAAATTTAGGGTAATCTTTTGCGGAAATGAGAAAGTATTTTTGTTCGTAAAAGCCAGAATTTTTTTTGTTACTATTATAGAAGTCATCAATTTTTTGCTTTCTATGAAGACTCATAATTAATATTTGATTAGATATATTAGACCATTTTACGGATAAACCCATGATACAGTCCGTAACATGGTTTGACCAAATTAATATAATATTAAATAAAAATTAATAGCTCTAACATAAAAAATATTTTTACATTCAATCAAATCCAAATTTATGGTTAAAATTATATTTTTCCTATAAAAATAATATTTTTTCACAGTATGATCCGTCTTATGAAATATAACATATGAAATGATCTAATATAGGTTTTTGTGTTATATTTTCGGGTGGTACTCAGTGATATAATCCATAAATATTATATGGATAGTTTAACTAATATTAACCTCCTTTAAGGAAAAAAAGCTACTATTAATAACCTATGGACCAATATCATATTCTGTATGTTTATTTTATGTGCTAAGGGATGCCTATGAAAGATCTCGTTGGTCAGAATTTCGGGATTTTTTCTAAATCACTTGGAACTAGTACTGTCAAACGGGCCGACCCGCCCCGTCTCGGCCCGCCCCGCCGTGGGCCGCCTTCAAACGGCACGGGGCGGGCTGGCCCGCCAATCTGGCGGGCCCCTAAAGCTCTGGCCCGCCCCGCCCCGTCTCGGGTTGGCGGGTTTGCGGGCCGGCCCGCTAGAATTATATATAAATTACATATTATACAAACTTCTGCTACGAAGGAGTTTCAATTCCCTAATTTTTCAATGATAAACTGCAAAAGGAGCCAGTAATATAGTAGTCGTAGCTTTTCATAATTAAAGAAAATGCTATATCAACAGCTATATAGTAGTTGACTCCAGAACATTATTTCCACGAACAAATAAATTACTAACATCTTGTAATTAAATTAAGTTAAAATAAATAGATTACTTACAAAGTTGCTTGATATAAAATTTTTTGATTCGATTATACAAAAACAAAATCTAGGAGTTAGAAAAGCTACGACTACTATATCAATTATATATATATAATATGTAATTTATCCTTTGCAGTTTCTATTACATATGCATCAGAAAAATAAAGTTATTATTTCATCCCCCGCACGTCACAATCTGCAATAGATCTATTAAACAATAAAATAGTAAATGTTATAGTTTTTTACTGACCGCGGGCCGACCCGCCCCGACTCGGGCCGACCCGTCCTAAGCCGTGACCCAAACGGGCCAGCCCGTTTCGGCCCGCCTCCAAACGGGCTACTAGTTTACTAACCCAACCCGCCTATTTTTCATGGCGAGGCGGGCTGACCCCACGGGACTTGGCCCATTTTGACAGCTCTACTTGGAACTCACAAAAGGTCCAGATATCTTTCAAATAATTATGCGTGGTTCAAAATCCATACAGCATCAAATTAAAAAAAAAAAATTGAATTATAAGAACATGTGTAAATATCAAAATACAAACATTTTGTCTGTATGTTCAATTAAATGAAACTAAAATCATGTAAAAAAATTATTTTACTTATATGATTCAATCATTTGAAGCAATATCAGTCCTAATTTTAACCGTAAAATTAAGATAACAAAGTATTATTTAATGAAAACATTATAACATATACCTGCATGCTAATATATGATATATTTCCGGCCTCTACAGTCCAACTTATTTAAATTAATAACATAATATTTTGTTTTTATAATATCAAATGACTTTGTTAATAACGTAATTATGTTTTTTAAAGGGCGGTTTACGTAATTTTGAACTATACCATGTCATGCAAGTAGTGGCAAAGGGTATAATTACAGAAAGGGGTAAGAGAAATGAGTTGTATTTATTTAAATTTATATTTATATTTATATATAAATAAGTGAATTGCAGATAAGCTCAGGTGTTAATAGACAGAGAGGGAGCACGGAGCGAGACAGGGTTTCTGGTTACTTAGATCCTAGCCGTTGAACCTTCTGGTCGCTCGATATCCGACCGTTGGTTGTTCGGATATTCCCCGCATTGCGTTTCGATCTACGTCCGTCTCCGGTGTGCGGGAAAACTCGGAAGTAATCGCAAGAATTGTTCAGATCTGTTGTTCTGGTGAGTTAATTTTCCAGTTTCATGTTGTATTTTCGCATGTGTGTGTGTGTGTTTTCTATTTTGTTGTGTAATGGCAGCGTTTGATCTGTTTGGCAAGTTTCCTGATGCTAGGATTTGGGATTGTTGTTATGATGTGAGTGAGTCGAGTGTATCTAATGACATTTAGTGATGTGCGGAGTGTGAAGTTGATTCTTTTTATTTTTCTTTTTCTTTTACTCTTTTTACATACCAGTTGATTCATTTTCTTAATCAGTCGATTTCGTGTTTATTGCGTGAATAAGCTGATTTGCGGTTTTGTTGGAAAGAATTTACAGTTGCCTAGCATTTTCTTTTCATGTGATGTTAAATAGTTGAGCAGCTGGTGTTTCCTTGCGCAATAATGTGTTTGGTGTTGATTTTCTTGCAAAAGGTAATTCAAGAAATCTATGCAATCAATGTCTAGATTTTGTTGCTCTTGTGGGTGTATCTTGGGGATTTTTCTGGAATTAACCTCGTTTTTTGCGAGAAATATTGAATGATGGATGAAGCTTTTTTCTCTGTATTTCGAGTGCCTTTCTCTTCCTTTTCAGTAGATTTGATTTTCGTATTATTCCATTTCAGATTGTGGCAAAGGCTTGATTGGAATTGTCACGTGGCTCTCCGGAACAGTGATTAAGTGCATCTTTGTCCCTGTTTGGTCTCTTAATATAGAGATCCTGTGTATGGTTCTGGTTGTGGAATTTGTTAAGGTTGGCAGTTCAGATCTTGGCGCATGACAATGGATCAATGAAAATTTGGATGCGAAATTCTTCCTTGTTACAATTTTCATTTTTTTGGTACCACTGAGAGAGGGAAAGCTCTCCCTGTCAACGTCTTGGTTGCCGGTTTTGAGAAGAACAATTTTTACCCTACCTCGTCCGTTCATGTCTCGCAATTTGGATAGCCCTGTTCAGACTCAGATGGCTGTGGCTTTTTTCACAAATCCACTTGGTAGTGGGGATTATAATGGATCCAATAGGATGGAAGGGAAACCAACTGGCAGGAGACGTGTTTTTGTGCAGACCGAAACGGGTTGTGTGCTAGGTATGGAATTGGACCGGAGCGACAATGCTCATACACTGAAGAAGAGGTTACAGGTTGCCATAAATTTTCCCATTGAGGAGAGTTCCTTGACTTTTGGCGATAAGGTGCTGAAGAACGATCTTAGTGCCATTCGAAATGATTCCCCTCTCCTCCTGAAAAGGAATTTACTCCACCGAAGCTCTTCAACTCCATGTTTGTCACCCACTGGTAGCCATGTCCAACAGAAAGATCAGAGTGGGCCAATAGAGATATTGGGGCAATCCATGCGTTTTGCCGAGACAAAACAACTTGTTAAGAAAATCATCAAGGCAATCAACAATGGAGTTGATCCAGTCCCTGTTCATAGTGGGCTTGGAGGAGCTTATTATTTCAGAAACAGTAGAGGTGAGAGTGTTGCCATTGTGAAGCCGACGGATGAGGAACCATTTGCACCTAACAATCCGAAAGGCTTTGTTGGCAAAGCTCTTGGTCTACCTGGCTTAAAGCGCTCTGTTAGGGTTGGGGAAACAGGGTTCAGAGAAGTGGCTGCTTATCTTCTCGATCACGATCATTTTGCTAATGTTCCACCCACAGCGCTGGTGAAGGTAACACACTCCATTTTCAACGTGAATGATGGTGTGAATGGAAACAAGCCTCTAAACAAACATCTTGTCAGCAAGATTGCATCCTTCCAACAGTTCATTCCGCATGATTACGATGCTAGTGACCATGGAACCTCAAGTTTCCCAGTTTCTGCTGTGCATCGCATTGGCATTTTGGACATCAGGATTCTCAATACAGATAGGCATGCAGGTAATCTGTTAGTCAGGAAGCTTGATGGCGATGGAAGATTTGGCGAAGTGGAATTGATCCCCATTGATCACGGCCTCAGTTTGCCCGAGAGTTTGGAAGATCCTTATTTCGAGTGGATTCATTGGCCTCAGGCATCAATCCCTTTCTCTGATGATGAGCTGGAGTACATAAAAGATCTTGACCCTGTTCGTGACTCAGAGATGCTGCGGAATGAACTCCCTATGATTCGCGAAGCTTGTCTGCGGGTCTTATTCCTTTGTACAGTTTTTCTCAAGGAAGCTGCTGCTTATGGGCTCTGTCTTGCTGAGATCGGGGAGATGATGAGTAGGGAGTTTCGCAGTAGTGGGGAGGAACCTAGTGAGCTTGAGGTTATATGCATCGAGGCTAGAAGGCTTATTGCAGAGGAGTTATCTCCCAAAGAGAAAACAGATTTTGACGAATTTCAATTTGAGATAGATTGTGAGGATGGTGGACATGAGTTCACCACGAAATTGGGTTCCGAAAATTTTGTGGCAGGAAACCCATTCCATTTTGGATATGGAAGGTATAGTTCACGTGCTCCACTTTCCAAGGTGGAAGAAAGAATCGAGGAGGAAAATGAAGGAGAAGATGAGGAACAGATTTTCATCAATGCTCCCCTCCTACGCAAGAATCCAAATATTTCAAAACTGTCCATGTCCCTGAAGAATATTAGCTTAGTCAATAAAAACCAGAAGTTCCAAAAATTCCCAGGATCAAAGCCTGATTACAGTTATTCTTTGAGTTCATCGTCTTGCCACAGAAGTGCGAATGAGCAGCTTCCAGCAAGCGTCAATTTTGTGAAGCTAGACATGACTGATGAAGAATGGGCACTGTTCTTGGAGAAATTCCAGGAGTTGCTTCAACCTGCATTTGCCCAGAAGAAGTCTGTCACCCTTAATCAGCATCCGAGACAGAGGCTCGGCACTTCTTGCCGGTTTTGAGAGTGAGATACAAGTTCCATATAGACGTGTTATTACAGTTTGAACGTGAGTTTAGGACAGTGAAAGCTAGTGTAAATATTCCTCCTGAGGACGTCTCTGTGTAAGGCGACTCTTGGCGTTTGTTTCCTTTTCCCTCCCTTCCCGTTTTTTGTGTTCTAACTTCTCTTGATTTCACTCGTCAAACTTTGTTAGATAAAATAATTTGTAGAACTTAAATCTTTTGAGAGGAAATCTATCTTGTAAATATCATGTATATCCGCTTTGAATGTGATCCTCACATGTTTGTGCTCTTTGCTTGTTATTTACCACTTTTTACCATTTTACAAGGTCAGTCGGTTGCGTTTAGTATATCTGTTAGAAATTGTTGAGTTTTTAGACAAGGATGAACGATAATAAAGTCATGTGGGACAAAATGTCATATCTTTGAGTGAATCGCCCAAGGTATTTGCATTTCCCGTGGTATTTATATTTGCGGGAAAATCAATATTATTTTTTTATAATATATGGGGGTCCTTTAGAACGTGTCGAGTGTGCACTCGAAGTTCTATATTTGTCCTTTGCACTGGTGTCTAAATTTTTTTCGATGCACTCCTTGGATGAGAACTAGTCGTTCGGACATTGGTAAAATTTGGGATGTTATGATATTCTGTAGGAAACTTTTATTCCAATGCAGAATGAGCATCGTCGAGGATAGTGTTGAACACTATTTCTTTAAAATGATTTTGCCTCGTCCAGGTGCTTACGGTTTATTGGCAATCGTTTCTCAAGATACAACGACGAACTTCTCGTAATAGGAGCACACCAAATTACAAGAACAGCGAACTTTCAGATGCTTTGGACTCTGAATGCAGAGAAGTATAGAATTGAGAGAGAGATGAGAAAGCTTGATTGCTTGGTGTGTTGTGGTGATTATGAGGGGTCCTATTTATAGATTCTGATGGGACATGAGGCTTTTGGTGAATAGTCATGTCTTTTTAGAAAGGTCTTAATCATAGCCATTGGATCTACATCCAATGGTCTAGATTATGTCCATTCCGAATGATCATGACATTTCACAATGCACCCTTTCAATCGCATCCGTTCGTCCAAGACCATTCCGAAGGATCATGACCTTTCACAATGCATCCTTTCACCAACGGCCAGGATCGTGTCTTTTCACAATCCATCTAATGGTTCAGATCGCAACTTTTCGTGATTCATCACACCCCTTCAATATATAACCGATCCACTTTAATTGCTTTAATTTATTTATTAATTTCTCATTCACCTAAAATCGGTTTTGAGCAAATTAATATTCCAAAAATATCTACTCGAAACGTAGATTCAAGTTTTTAAGTCAATTATGACTTTCATCGGACGGTTATAACTCGATAAATTAATTTGGGCCTTGCCCATTTTCCAACAATCCCCCACATGAATGGAAATTAATGTGAATATGCATGATGACACTTATAAGAGTCCAATCGATCGGTCAATGCATCAGGAGAGGTAGCTTGTGGCTTTGAACCTTCCATAGTGGAATGTCATCGAGTATACTAGGCTGCGTAGTGAACTTGATGTCTTGAACTACTCAGCTGTTCATGTATACTAAGACAATAACATCCACACAAAGACCTTTCTCACATCTGTTTAGTTCTCATGGTTGGGTCCGTTTTGGCCATGGACACCATCTTGATTTCATGAGTGTTTCATTGAAGCGTCCCGTCTTCACACTCACATAGGTGATGCTCCTATAAAGAGTATCCTACCATATTCCACCTATTCAAGTATAGGAATCATTAAAAGTATAAACTTAACCTCACTACATGTGGTAGGACATCACTTACTCATCCTAGGAATGGAATAGACTTTATGTCTCAAGTGCTGCAATCAACAACTTCCGTAACTTGGTTGTCCCTTTGAACCAAGATCTTGGGATCTCCAGTCAACAAGGTTGGGTTTCCGCTACGGTCGTTTTTTATTTGTAGGTTTTTAATCCCATTCCTCTTGATGTGCAGTATACTTAATCTCGAGGTAGACCTTTTGTAAGAGGGTCCGCCAAAAATCCTTAGATTTTATATATTCGATTGCAATCACACCATTTGAGATCAACTGCCTAATGGTATTGTGTCGACGACGAATGTGATGGATCTGTTTTGACAGATCTGTTAGAGTAGATGCCCAACTAGCCAACTTGCGGCGTGTGGGTTTTATAGACTCTTGTACAAACAGTCTTTATATATGATATTTGCATTTTCTTATATGGCATTCTTTACTTTCATTATGTGTGTAATGATTTACAATTGTGTTGAGTAAAGACCTAGAATGCACTAAAGCGTATGTTAGATGTGATAGTGGGTATGACGACTATCATGAAACACATCTAATAGTCGCTGTGTATTCTGAACATGTTCCTAGTCGATTGGACCGTCAAAAATGAGGATAAGGCCGCCCGAGTTCGAGACTAGTATCTGCGATGCGAAGTACCATGTTTCATTGGTAGGGAACATTGTGATGTTCTGAGCATGCAGATAGATAGTGACCTGGTGATCTATCGAACTACCCTCGTTCGGACTTTCCAAGTGGTTACCATTTGTCGAGTTGATAAGTCCGAGGTCTTGGTTGTACTGATTAGTCCTCACGACTCGAAACGTCATTGAGACTCTACATGATAGGCGTCTCGCTTTGACCCATTTGCCGTATATTCGATTGCAATCACACCATTTGAGATCAACTGCCTAATGGTATTGTGTCTACGACGAATGTGTCGGGACTTACCATTGTACATGCAACTTTGTGCCCTTCCTATTGCCGATTGACTGTCACAATGTATCATTATGGCATGTATAAGTTTCTTCCAACATGGAATATTTTCTAAGAAATTCCGTAACCATTCAGCTTCTTCAGCGGCTTGATCGAGGGCAATGAACTCGGATTCCATAGTTGATCGAGCAATGCATGTTTGTTTAGTGGATTTCCATGATACTGCTCCTCCACCAATTGTCAATACATATCCACTTGTGGATTTGGAATCTTTTGTATCCGATATCCAATTTGCATCGCAGTATCCCTCTAATACTGCAGGATACTTTCCATAATGTAATCCATAGTTGAGAGTAAATTTGAGATATCTAAGAACCCTCGTTAAGGCTTGCCAGTGGGTATCGTTCGGGCTATTTGTAAACCTACTTAGCTTGTTGACCGCACAGGCAATATCCGGACGTATACAGTTTGTGAGATACATCAAACTGCCTATTATCCGATAGTATTCCAATTGTGATACGGGTTTTGCCTAAGTGTTTACTCAGGTCCATAGGTGTTTTCACCACAGCGAGTTCGAAAGCATTGAACTTTCTTAGCACAGACTCCACGTATTGAGATTGAGTCAATACTATTCCTTCAGATGTTCTAAGAATTTTAATTCCTAGTATGACATCTGCCAAACCCATATCTTTCATTTCAAAGTTCTTGGTCAACATTTTCTTTGTTGTCATTATTATCTCATGATTACTCCCCATGATCAACATATCATCGACATATAGACAAATAATGACGTATCCTTTAGATGTGTCTTTGACATATATGCATTTGTCACACTCATTTATTTTGAATCCATTTGACATCATTACTTTGTCAAATTTCGCATGCCATTGTTTTGGCGCTTGTTTAAGTCCGTATAGTGACTAATTCCTTCTTTTTGTCTGAACCCCTTGACTACTAATCTAGCCTTGTACTTATCAATCGTTCCATCAGCCTTGTATTTGCGTTTTAGGATCCATTTACATCCTAGAGGTTTCGTACCAAGAGGGAGATCTACTAATTCCCATGTATGGTTATGCATGATGGATTCGATTTCACTGTTGACAGCCTCTTTCCATAAAGGAGCGTCCGGACTTGATAGAGCTTCTTTCAAAGTCCTAGGCTCATTTTCTAATACATAAGAGATGAAATCAGGACCAAAAGATTTTTCAATCCTAGCCCTTTTGCTACGACGGGGTTCATCATTTTGTTGATCGTCAACAGCCTCAATACTTCTTTTGCTGCAACTAGGTTCGGAATTCTCGTTTTCGTTTGAACCTTCATTGCTTTTAATTTCATTACGTTCTTTGTTGTTTCCCTCTTTTCTCGGGAATACATTTTCAAAGAATATTGCATTCCTTGATTCAATGGTTGTATCTTCATGAATACTAGGAATGTCTGACTTGTGCACCAAGCGTTCAGCAACACCATTGGATTGAGGTGAGTACGGTGCTGTTGTTTGATGAATAATGCCAGATTTTACACAGTAATCATCAAAAGGAGCACCATACTCTCCTCCTCTATCACTACGAATATTTTTTCGTTGGTCAAGTTGATTCTCAACCTCTGCTTTGTAGTTTTGGAATGCTTCTAAGGCTTCATCTTTGCCTCTCAATAAGTACACATAGCAGTACCTTGTGCAATCATCTATAAAAGTAACAAAATATTTCTTACCTCCTCTAGTTTGCACAAATTTTAAATCACAGATATCACTGTGTATTAACTCTAGAGGGGTAGTACTCCTTTCCACTGAGTGAAAAGGTAGTTTGGTCATTTTTGCTTCTACACACACCTCACATTTGTGTGTTTTATTTATATCCATTGTTGGCAATAGATTTAATTTAACCAGTCGCTTTAGAGTATTGTAATTAACATGTCCAAGTCGACCATGCCATAAATTATAACACTCAACAATATAAGTAGAAGCTTTAATTTTATTGCCATCAAATTCTCGGAGTACAGGCATTACATTCATCTTGAACAAATTATCCTCTAAGTACCCCTTTCCTATGAAGACACCATTCTTTGACAATATAAACTTGTTTGACTCAAATACTAGCCTAAAACCGGCCTTAACAAGTGCCGATCCAGAAACTAAGTTCTTTCGGATTTCAGGAACATGCAAGACGTCGATGAGGGCAAGTTCTTTTCTTGAAGTCATCTTCAACACAACTTTGCCGATTCCAGCCACGTCTGATGAAGCAGAATTTCCCATGAAGAGCTTTCTTCCAGTGACTGGGACATAAGTTGAGAACATTGCCTTCTCGGAACATATGTGACGTGTAGCTCCAGTGTCAACCCACCACTGCCTTGGATTATCAACCATGTTGGCTTCAAATGTGACAGCAGCAAGGTCCATTTCCATGTCCACGACGTTAGACGTTGTGAGATGGTTTGCTACATCTTTTCCTTGTTGTTCCTTCTTGGCTTTCTTTGGACGTCTACAATCCTTGGTCATGTGATTTGGCTTTCCACAGTTGTAGCACGTTCCTTTGAACTTCTTGCCTTTCCCTTTATCCTTGTCTTTGAATTTTCTTTTTCCTTTGCTAGCATTTGGTTCAACCAAGTTTGATCCATCTTCTATAGGTCGTTTCGTTCCTTTAGATTCGGATTGCTTTCGGTTATCCTCCTCAATGCACAGCTTTATTATCAAGTCTTCAAGTCCCATTTCCTTGCGTTTATGTTTCAAGTAATTTTTGAAATCCTTCCATAACGGATGGAGTTTCTCAATTACCGCAGCCACTTGGAACGATTCGCTCATCTCCATACCCTCGACATGAAGATCATGCAATATCAGTTGCATTTCTTGGACTTGAGACATCACAGATTTGGAATCCACCATTTTGTAGTCGAGGAATTTGCCAACGATGAATTTCTTCAGTCCGGCACCCTCAGTTTTATATTTCTTCTCCAAGGATTCCCACAACAGTTTCGCTGTTGTCATTGGACTATACACGTTGTACAACGAGTTGTCCAATCCATTAAGAAAATAGTTACGACAGAGAAAGTCACCATGTCCCCATGCTTCGAATGCTGCCCGTTTGTCTTTGTCAGTCTCATTTTCAGTGACAGTAGGGGCATCCTCACGCAAGAACCTAACCAGATTCAAGGTGGTCAAGTAGAACAGCATCTTTTGTTGCCATCTCTTGAAATCAGTGCCGTTGAACTTTTCGGGCTTCTCCCCATGCACAATATTAGATGCATCAGTTGCATTCATGGACGCCATATCAGTATAGCGCAAAATCGTTTTAAACTTGTAGGAAACTTTTATTCCAATGCAGAATGAGGATCGTCGAGGATAGTGTTGAACACTATTTCTTTAAAATGATTTTGCCCCGCCCAGGTGCTTACGGTTTATTGGCAATCGTTTCTCAAGATACAACGACGAACTTCTCGTAATAGGAGCACAATAAATTACAAGAACAGCGAACTTTCAGATGCTTTGGACTCTGAATGCAGAGAAGTATAGAATTGAGAGAGAGATGAGAAAGCTTGATTGCTTGGTGTGTTGTGGTGATTATGAGGGGTCCTATTTATAGATTCTGATGGGACATGAGGCTTTTGGTGAATAGTCATGTCTTTTTAGAAAGGTCTTAATCATAGCCATTGGATCTACATCCAATGGTCTAGATTATGTCCATTCCGAATGATCATGACCTTTCACAATGCACCCTTTCAATCGCATCCGTTCATCCAAGACCATTCCGAAGGATCATGACCTTTCACAATGCATCCTTTCACCAATGAGGCTTTTGGTGAATAGTCATGTCTTTTTAGAAAGGTCTTAATCATAGCCATTGGATCTACATCCAATGGTCTAGATTATGTCCATTCCGAATGATCATGACCTTTCACAATGCACCCTTTCAATCGCATCCGTTCATCCAAGACCATTCCGAAGGATCATGACCTTTCACAATGCATCCTTTCACCAACGGCCAGGATCGTGTCTTTTCACAATCCATCTAATGGTTCAGATCGCAACTTTTCGTGATTCATCACACCCCTTCAATATATAACCGATCCACTTTAATTGCTTTAATTTATTTATTAATTTCTCATTCACCTAAAATCGGTTTTGAGCAAATTAATATTCCAAAAATATCTACTCAAAACGTAGATTCAAGTTTTCAAGTCAATTATGACTTTCATCGGACGGTTATAACTCGATAAATTAATTTGGGCCTTGCCCATTTTCCAACATATTCTACTTTCCAGTTTCGTAGGTTCGATTCTCATATGAAGCATATTTTTTATTGAAATATTGTGATGTACTATGAGAAACGATTTGTTATATAAGTCATATTTCTCGTAATTCTATCTATCCATATATGACTCTATCCATAGATATATTTGGATTTAAAATCTATATTGAATATAAGACGTGCGACCATTTTATTTCACGGATCGAGTAAACTCATTTGAATACCTTACCTGTAGCTAGGGGTGTCAAATTCCGACCTGACCCGAACCCACCCGAAAAAAATCAGGTTCGGGTTGAGCCATTTCAGGTTGGTTCGGGTTCGGGTCGGGTTCGGGTTAGCATTTTTTTAAAAAATTTTTACCCAACCCAACCCGACCCGACCCGAACCCACCCGATCAACCCAAATTAACACTAAAATGCTTTACAACCAGATAACCCAACCCGAACCCACCCGAAAAAAATCAGGTTCGGGTTGAGCCATTTCGGGTTGGTTCAGGTTCGGGTTAGATTTTTTTTTATTTTTCACCCCAACCCGACCCGAACCCGCCTTAGGTGACACTAATGTTTGGGATGCAAATTTTTTTCAAGTATCTATGTCGGCTTTTCGTAACTTGACGCTGTAATATATTCCAAGAATTAGGCTGTTCGTCACCAATTCACATGTGACGTGTGAACAATCCATCTTTATCTAGCTAGTATATGACCTCTTCACTAAAAGAAAAGGAGATTAGCAACTTTTAAATATTTGGTCACTTTTTTGGGGGCCGAATTTGTCTATAGAAAACTAAAATTTGTATGTGTCGGTCACTATAAATCACTAAATTTTTAGTGTGCTCCATGTAAAAGTATATTACACTCGTGAATTTTCTAAAAAAGGTAAAATATGAAGTTTAGAAACACGAGATTTTGGAAAATATTGGTGAATAGACTTGATAATATTTAAGGTCTACACTTCGTCTTACGTGTGACATTATGACACAGTCAAGTTCTTTACATGCTTCATTAAATTAATCCAGATTAGATGTTTAGTCCATTTTTTTGACTCAAAAGAGTAAACGAACATCGGATGAAAAGCAATATAATCATAGTTTTCAATTGGATGGGATCATCTTTTTCTCCAAAGCACAGCTTTAATCATTTAAATCTTGATTTCCATTGGCTCGCTGAAACATTTAAAGTTGCAAAAACGTTTAGGATTTTGGTGAATAAATCACGGTAACGTATTCAATAAGATAACATGTTTCTTGGTGAGGACATATGATGAAACAATAGTCATTTACAGGCATTTTTTTGGTCATCAAACGCCATCATCGCGTCTTTTGTCGTGTTATATCACTTAAAAAAGATTCAAATTAATTTTCCAAAATTAAAGAGTTTGGTGAATAAATGATGTAATGAATTCGATAAGATAGTTTTTCTTCCCGAAAAACATTAATACAAAATTTCTATTTTGCTCTTAATGTTTCAGTGGGCCAACACTTCCCCATACAATTTATGATAATCATAAAAAATAATCAGAATTTGAGTTGATGATTATTATAATTTCCTTCCAAACCTCGTACACGAACCGACTGTGTATGCTGTTTGATTTAAAACTATTTTTAAACGCACTGTCCTACTCTGTGCTTTGCCTCGAACGACATGATCATATCCAGATTGCGCGTTCGTCAAATGATAATAATAAATAATAATCATAATTTGAGATGGACGTTCGAAGGCGATCATTATAATTGGATATCAGAATTCCTCCCAGCTAAGTTTAATTTGTTCCTTGTCTTAATGCGCGAAATAAGGCCAGAAACAGAAAACTGAACGAACAAATCGATGGTGGTGCAGAAAATGGGATAAGAATGTAAGTTTGGTAGAAGTCTCCATCGTAAGCGAGCTGTCCATTCGTAAGCAAAACGGGAACTCTCTTTCAATACCTGAAAATATCTAAGAAACATTGTACAAATAGAAAGAGGGCATGCGTTAACTTAATTGTGGGACCTTATAGGTGTTAAATAAACGGACACAATATGGGTCTCCTAGGATGTGAAAAGCGACGGACGGGTAAAGAAAAGACTTAACAAAAGTGGCCAATATTTGATCTGGCCGATCTGACATTCGATCGGTCACGGACACACGAGTCAAGTATTTCCAGTGCAAATCTTGCCATTAGTTTGCACCCCATCCGTGCAGGCACGTTCGAGAAAAAGCATTTCCACTAGATAAACTTACAACTCATAAGAACAAAACTTTATATAAACTATCCCTTAATTGTATTGTCAAATCAACTTTAGATAAAAATTTATTACCTATTCTTTTTCACTTTACCCATAAAGGAAGCCCCACTTGTAATAGGTTTCTGTCGCTAATAAAACCAATATCACTTCACACGTAATTAACTCAAAAAGGGATATTATATTAAGTATTTCTGCTTTTACATATTTATATCGAATTAAGTAAATGGTTCAACCAAATTAATGCAGCCGAATATGTGTAGTATGGATGGCAATGGACGTGGCTGTCTAATCAACTCGATGGCCCTTTGTATTATTTTAGTGCAAGTTGTGGTTTTCGTGTGAAGTATGGATTGCAATTTAAGTTACAAGGATAGAATAACAAATGAGAACATGTACATTTGTGGGGATTCGAGGTGTAAATCTTGTATTGGTGATGACTAGGAATTGACTCGGTTATTCTTATTGGATGTAGTTGGAGACATAGTTGTTGGATTCTCAAGATAACAGAACATACAAATGGGTTTAAAAACATGAAGAATTTTGAAATGTCATTTTGAGATTCAAATAACATATGTTTGCGTAATCCCTGTGGATTCAACCCCCAAGCATTTCACATGTCATTGAAGGTTCACTAGCAGGCTATGTTCTTTTTAATATAGTCATGTATATGAATCGGGACTAGGAGTTTTATGACATTGATATTGAATTTCTGAATCTCGGAACAGAATGAGAGAAAAATGAACTCTGTAATTACCATTTTTTACACAATTAAGTAATAGTTTTTTACTTTTATTACAGATTCTCGAGTCTAAAAAATAATTCTAAATCCTAATGGTGCTGCTATTTAAACCAGACATATGATGGTAAGTAAGTTTTGGACCTGGGCCTTGGAACATTGTAGGTTTTCTAGTGGGTCAAAAGTTGGACTGGGGATAGCTGAAAGAATCAATCGCATCTTTACAATTGATTTTAGCCTTTTTAGAAGGCCCAAGTAAAGCTGTTCTTTTGACGAAGCGAGCTACCTTTAGAAAAGGTTCAGTATGGTTGAATAATATGTTTTAAGTTTTATAAAAACCTAATATATATATAAAGAGTAAAAATAATATATTTATTAGTCTAAACAGGTAATATATAATCAAATATTAATACAGGCTTTCATGTACAGAAAATAGAGTTTTCCCATATCTGTAATCTGCAAAACTTCCCAGTTGAGATTAATAAAATTCTTCTTCTCCTTGCGGGGATTTGCTGCTTCCCGTGGATGTAGGTGTAAATCGAACCACGTAAATCGCGTCTCCATTAATTCATTCTTTTATGATTTATGTTCTGAATGCTGCTATCAATCAATCTGTATTTCTGATTTCACGAAAGAAACCATTCTTGAAGCTTGTGATTAATTCTTGGACAAGAACCTGCAGAAAGTTTATCGTATATTGCACATTTTGGTATCACAGCACAGACAAGATTTCACCATGTCAACAACCAAATTCGATCTTGAAAAATTTACAGGGTCCAATGATTTCAGCTCGTGGCGGATTAAGATGAAGGCACTTCTTGTACACAATGGGTTGGGTGAAGCACTGAATCCAGAACCACTGGAGGACACAACCGATAAAAGAAAGATTGTAGAAACGGATTCACAGGCGTTTAGCGCAATCTTGTTGTGTCTCGAAGACGAAGTGCTTCGAGAGGTAGCAGAGGAAGTATCTGCATTAAATCTGTGGAATAAACTTGAGAGCCTGTATCTCAAGAGATCTCTTGCAAACAGATTGTATTTGAAGAAATCCCTCTTTACAATCCATCTGGAGGAGGGCAAGGATCCTAAGAAGCACATGGATGAATTCAATAAGATCATCTTGGATCTCAAGAATGTTGACATCAAGATAACAGATGAAGATTGCGCTATACTTCTGCTAAGCTCTCTGCCTAAGTCATATGAGCATTTTGTGGATACTATGCTATATGGCAAGGAAACGTTGACTATGGCTGAAGTGAAATCAACACTCAACTCAAAGGAATTGCACAAGAAGAATGAAGACGAAATTGGAACCAATCGGAGAGGGGCTGAACGTTAGAGGAAGGACATAAGGGAAAACTGTAATGAGAAAAGTGGAAGGTACATATCACAGTCAAGAACAAAAGGGAAATTGAAATGCTTTGTTTGTCACAGAGAGGGACATTTCAAGAAAGATTGTCCTGATAGAAGAGCAAGAAATCCAGAGAAAAGAAAGGATCCCGGTGATGCAGCCATTGTGAGTGATGGTTATGATTCTGCAGGTTCTCGTGGCTTCAAGAACAAGTAAACAAGATAGCTGGGTGATGGACTCTGGCTGCTCATTCCATATGTGCCCAAACAAGAGTTGGTTCCTGTTGGATCTGTTTTGACAGATCCTAATTAAGTTTTGGATTACACAAAACCTGTTGTTGTTATTCTAACAAATCTACTCTAAGTGCGCAGTTTTCAGGTCAAAGAATCTGTCCAGCAGATGGTTCGCAATATATCGATCAGCAGTTGGTTTAATGCGTTCAAGGAATCAGCAGTTGAATTAGCGATGGAGACGTCCAGAGTTGATTCAGTTGTTCGTAATCAGGCGTAGGCCAAAGATGAACCAGCTGGAACAGGAAAAGAGAAGCGCGCTGAAGATTAAGTTCCAGATGATGAAGATCAGCTGGAAGCGCAAGAAAGGAAGCAATTATAAGTACTGCTGATGAATCTATCAGCAGTCGTGTTTATAAGTACTGCTGACGAATCTGTTAGCAGTCGCAAGAAGAAGAAGAAGAAGAAGAAGAAGAAGAAGAAGAAGAAGAAGAAGAAGAAGAAGAAGAAGAAGAAGAAGAAGAAGAAGAAGAAGAAGAAGAAGAAGAAGAAGAAGAAGAAGAAGAAGAAGAAGAAGAAGAAGAAGAAGAAGAAGAAGAAGAAGAAGAAGAAGAAGAAGAAGAAGAAGAAGAAGATTTCGTTTATAAGTACTGTTGATGAATCTATCAACAGTCACTATTCAAGAAGAAGAAAAGCGCTTGCAGCTGATCTTCATCATCTGCTAGATTATTATGCTCCAGCTGGTTTCTCTTTGGCCTACGCCTGATTACGAACAGGTGAATCAACTTTGGACGTCTCCATTGCTAATCCAGCTGCCGATCCATGAACGCATCAAACCAACTGCTGATCATTTATAGTGAACCAACTGCTGAACATTTCTTCGATCTGAAATCTGCGCACTTGAGTAGAATTGTTAGAATAACAACAATAGGTTTTGTGTAATTCAAAACTTAATCAGGATCTGTCAAAACATATCCAACATGCCCTTATTTCAACAAAGGAAGCACGGGCTTCTTCACTAGAAGAGCTTTTTTTGTCTTGGTCCCAATTCAATACTAAACACGTTCGAACGAATTGAATATTTGTATCAGAAATCGCTCGAATTGGTTTACCATTTCCATAAAGTATATAATTGACAACTCGAAGTTGCACATTATCCCTTTCCTGCAACAGATCCGGGGGAAAAAGCGTTGCTAAATTTATACCGTCCGTTATTTCATATGTGACGACAGGCCGAACTAAAACAAAATACTTTTTTTTACTAGGTGTGATTCGTTGAACATAGATCCAATTTTTCCATTTTTTGTATTCCTTCGAATTTTGTTTTCCTGCTCCTAGTGGTATCAAAACGCCACTATGTCGGGATATTTTATCTGTCTCTCCAGGAAAATGGATATCTCCAGAAAATATTTTTAGTTCAATTCTTTTTTTTTTTTTTCTCTACTCGGACCAACCCGCCTACGCGGCTTTTTTTTTTTAAAGTAATTTGTGTATCTACCCGAATGATACTATTGTTCCGTACCATTATGGAAGAAGATCCGGGTAACATATGCACTTCCTCGGGAATGAAAAAAAACCGATCCACTTTCATTTGATATTTTGGCCTAAATTCCTTGTCTCCTCGATACTCAATCAAATCCTCTTTTTTGATGATTGAATGCATTTCTAGAGTCCCATAGTTAGAAATACCCGAACTCTTTCTTCTGTATCGCGGATCGTCGAAATAAGCAAGAATACTATTTCTACGGAAAATCCCATTTATGGGGATTTCAATCGAGATATCTGAATTTGAAGGAGGTATTAGGTCCTTCTCGCGTTCTTGAATCGATTGGAGTGGAATGAGAAATCTATTTCTTCGCCTCTTTGAGAATAAATCAGAATTCTGGTCGAGAATGGTTGGATCTATGAGATTAGAACAATCAGTACATCTAATTCGATTAAGGTATGAATAATCAGGAATCTTATCTTCTTTTTTACCAAAAAAAGCCGAAGTATAGAATTTTTGTCTCGACTGATCATTCGTTCTTGAGAGGTTAGAAGTGGATCTTCTCTTGACAGAACGAGAATGCGTGCTCGTTTGATCTTGATCCTTGTGGAGCGAAAGTGAGACTAGACTAGATCTGCATGGCTCTCCTAATAATATCCATAAATGACTTGTTTTTGGTAATAGATGAACATTACCATATGTAAATTCGGGTGCATGATACACATCGGTACTCCAGTGCATTTCTCCATCTGAGTCAGAATAAATATGTTTTCGAACCTTCTCTTTAAAATTCAAAGTGGAGGTTCTTGTGCGAATCTCAGCAATCACTTGTTCTGATTCTACATATTGATCGTTTTGAACTAAAAGAAAACTTTGGGGTGGAATATTTACATTATGTTGAATATCTTTACTCTGAATGGTTACATATAAGTTTATAGAACATAGAAACGCAGGATGGCCATGGCGTGTACGTGTCGGATGAACCAAATCCTCATTGAATTTGATTTTTCCATTAGAAGGGGCTCACACATGTTCTGTAGTACCCCCCGTGAATACTCCACCGGTATGAAAAGTTCTTAATGTTAATTGAGTACCCGTTTCTCCAATCGATTGGCCTGCTATAATACCTACAGCTTCGCCCAATTCAACTAAGTCACCATGAGTAGGACTCCAACCATAACAAATCGACAGATCCAAGACGCACTTCTACAAGTAAAAGGAGTTCGAATAGCTATTGGTTGTGCTCGAAAGGTTATGAATCTATTTATAAGTCCAATCCCAATGTCTTGATTTATAGTGGCAATACATCGTGTCCCCATATATATATCATCGGCTAATACACGGCCAATTAATGTTTGGATAAAAATCCTTTCTGGCATCATCCCATTCCGAGGACTCACACAAATACCACGCATAGTGCCACAATCTGTTCGGTAAGCAAGAGGGAATAGCAAGGCACTAGACTGTGGCTGGTACCCCTCAACAGAATGGTCTTGCGGAAAGGATGAACAGAACAATACTAGAAAGAGTAAGGAGTATGCTAGCTAACTCTGGTTTATCTCGAGTGTTCTGGGAAGAGGCTGCTGTCACAGCCTCATATTTGATTAATAGGTGTCCCTCCTCAGCAGTTGAATTCAAGACCCCACAAGAAATGTGGATGGGACATAGACCTGATTTTGCGAACCTTAGAGCTTTTGGATGCACCACTTTTGCTCACATAAGACAAGATAAGCTACAACCAAGAGCCAAGAAATGTGTTCTGCTGGGATACTTTGATAATGTCAAGGGATACAAATTGTGGTGCATTGAGACTGGGAAGGAGAGATGCTTAATAAGTCGAGATGTGGTGTTTAATGAGGAAGAATTCCCACTGAAGAGTAAAAATACATCTGAAACTCTTCCTGGAGTACATGGGGCCAAACTGGAGGTGGAGATTAGTCCAGGAAATAAAGAACTGGTGGATGATGCTAAACATGTCAGTAGCCCTGATGAGGAGATCAGAAACACACCATTGAGTGGGGACTATCAGCTTATTCGAGACAGAGAGAAGAGGGTGATCAAGGCACCCCAGAAGTTTGGGTTCGCAGATTTAACAGCTTTTTCTTTCACTGTTGCACATGAGTTGGATGAAGTGGAACCTCTAAGCTATGATGAAGCTGTCAATGATAGGGAGAGGGTACACTGGATGGAAGCCATGAAACAGGAAATGGAATATTTGAAAAAAATCATACCTGGACACTCGTAGACAGACCAGAAAAACAGAGGTCGGTAGGCTGCAAATGGGTCTACAAGAAGAAGGAGGGGATTCCAGGGGTTGAACTGCCTAGATACAAGGCAAGGTTAGTGGCAAAGGGGTACTCGCAGAGGGAAGGATCGGACTACAATGAAATCTTCTCTCCTGTGGTGAAGTTAACTTCCATAAGACTCCTGCTATCCTTGGTAACAAAACAAGATATGGAACTTGATCAAATGGATGTCACTACAGCTTTTCTGCATGGAGACTTAGAGGAAACAATATACATGAGACAACCCTAGGGCTTTAACCTGGAACATCCAAATAAAGTCTGCAAGCTAAGAAAGTCTCTGTATGGATTGAAGCAGTCTCCAAGGCAATGGAATTTGAGATTTGACAGTGCATGAAAAAGCTTGGGTATTCTAGGTCCAAACATGACAACTGTGTGTATACTAGGGAAACTGATACTGGAAGCCACCTATACCTGTTAATATATGTGGATGATATGCTATTTGGCGAGCACAGACAGACTGGAGATTGACAAGTTAAAGATGGAGCTCAGAAACGAGTTTGAAATGAAGGATTTAGGGGCAGCCACTAAGATATTAAGGGTGGATATCAGCCGAAACAGGAAAAGGAGAATTATGCGACTTTCACAGGAATCATATGTAGAAAAGATCCTAAGGAAGTTTCATGATGGTCCCAGAAATAGGATCACTAAGTGAATAGGAGTTCAGAAGGGGGGGGGGGGTTGATTGAACTCCTTCGATTTTTCTATTTCAAAACTCTTTTAAAAGTTTGGATCTCAGTTTTATGCAAACTTCTCGGCCAACAATATTTGTGCGGAAAAAGGCCGATTGGTTTGTGAACAGTAAACAATAAATAATATGTAAATGCGTAAAGTAAAAGTAAGAGATCAGAGATTTGTTTCTGGAAGTTCGGACTTCAATGTCCTACGTCTCCCCTTCTTCCTCCTCGGAAGGTATCACTAGAAGACTTTGATGGTTACAGCACTTCTGCAAACACCCACCCACACAAGCCGCACTTGTATGGACTCCTAGCTATCTCAACAATCGATCCAAGCAGATGCAACTGCTGGTTACAACACTTGACAGTATTTTCGAACTGATTCACAAAGCCAGTTCGTTACAGACTCAATCAAAAGATATACAATGAATACACGTATATGAGACTATAAAAATCTTCTGGTTTCAACAATGAAACTCGATTACAACAATGTAACCAGAAGATTTACTCGAAGGTATTTCAATGAAGATCAACTGTTAGGTTCTTCGAGTCTTTGAGCTTTTGAATATTTCAATGAGTAGATAGCTCTGAGAGTATTTTGACAGCGTTTCAGTAATAGCAATAGCAAGAGATGTGTTCTTCAATTCAAAGCGTCTGCTATTTATATCCTTCATTCAACGGTCGATGAATCCAAATAAGGCAACAAATCCTTTTTGAATTTCTGGCAGTAGAACGCCGTCAATCCTACTCCACTACAAGGTAAAATGCGTTAAGTCAGGGATACGAGAATTATTTCCATATGTGAGCAATCCCGTTGTAACGACCTCTGCCAATGTGTACTATTCATCCAAAAATAGTACCAATCTTGTCCCCTTAATTCCAGGCAATTTGTACGATTCTAAGAATCTTTTCCAATTGAGTAAACGATCGTATTTGAATCAATTTTAGCTTGCGCCTGAAACAACTTTGACAATCGGATCCAATTTCCTTCAACGTGGTTTCAAATGTTGCGACTGGAAAATACTTGTATGCGTCGACTGGTTTTCCACGTGTGATTTTCCAGCGCCTGGTTATTTTTATAAAAGTACGATTCTAAGAATCTTTTCCAATTGAGTAAACGATCGTATTTGAATCAATTTTAGCTTGCGCCTGAAACAACTTTGACAATCGGATCCAATTTCCTTCAACGTGGTTTCAAATGTTGCGACTGGAAAATACTTGTATGCGTCGACTGGTTTTCCACGTGTGATTTTCCAGCGCCTGGTTATTTTTATAAACCAACGACTGGTTGAATAAAACCTTGTAACTCTCGTCTGGATATAGCACCACCGTAGCTTGCGTCTGGTTTCAATACGACGTCGCTACAACTAATTTAAACGTTGTCGTTTGCACATGATACTATTTGAACTTGCGTCTGGATTGCCAATACTATCCTGCGACTGGTTATCTAAAACGCTGACGTTTTAACTTAACCATACGACATCGTTTGATAAACTCTCGACTGGTTAAATACTTCACTGTTCACTGCGACTGGATATAAGCCACTGTTCACTGCGACTGGATGCAAACAACTGCTTGAAAGTTATCGTCTGGTTGATTACTTCAAAACGCCGTCGTTTCTAGTACAAAAGCTTGCGTCTTGATATACTGTTCTTTGCGTCTGAATAGCAATCCTGTCGACTGGTTCTTCCTTTCCTATTGACAACACCAGATATGACTTGTTCTATTTTATTATCACCAAAACCATAAATTTTATCCTAACATTTTCCCCCTTTTTGGTGATGACAAAACTTCAGCAGCCGCAATAAATAGATAGGCAAAAATAAATTGCACATGAACTGCTGAAAATCAAATTTTCATTACACAGGAAGAGTTGTACATAAGTTTTGTACAAAATAAATTTTACTCAAAAGCCTCTTCTCCTTCTAGAGGAACTACTTCTCTTTTCTCTTCTTGCCCTCTATCTTTGCTATCAGACTCCTGAAAATCTGCTTGACGAATTCTTTCGGCGGCTTCTTCAACACTGATAAATTGACCACTCTCCAAGATGTGTCTCCGTGCCTGTTCAACTCGTTCTGCAAAAGTTCCAGTAGTGCGTGGGAAAGTTGGTAATCTCACTGCACTACTGCTACCAGCAACATCACGAGGTGATTGAGGAGTAGGCAAAGGGCGGCGCTCCACACGAACAGGAGGAGGGCGGCTGCTACTTCCACCTTCCCCCTTTTTGGCATCACCGCCACGAATAAACTCGACGATATCGGCAAATTGGGTGGAAAGACTTAGAAGATCCGCTGATATTCTGTTTTGAAACTCCAGCTGTTCATTTATGAGGTCAGCCACTTGTCCATCCAACGCATTTAGTTAGGCCTCTTGTGCTCTTTGAGTTTTCTTGATATCAAAAAGATCTTGAAAGATCGTCCCTACCGGAGCCATCAAGCCTTTCTTCAGATCATTCATTTGCTTACTCTGCCTTTCAAGAACATCACAAGCATCCTGAAACGTTTGGCGAAGCCAGGCTTGCTGTTTAAGAAGATCCCCTCAAACATTGAATTCAACATCATTGGCCTTGGAACGAATTTCGTGGGTAGACTCATCAATGCTCTGAGAAAGATAAGATCTGAGATCTTCAAGAGCATTGGTAAACACATTAGAGTCAACTGGTGCCGATGTATGAGCAGCTTCTTGATCATGCACAGGCAAATCCTCAGAGTCAAAATGCAGAGACGCGCCAGAAGAGGAGGAACTAGATTTCTGAGGAGGAGAGGCGGCCGGAGAAGAATCGGGACTCTGTATAAAATAAAGTTTCTCTTCCTGAGTAGTAGGCGACAAAATTGGTGGTCCTAAAGCATAAGCATAATCCGTTGGAGAAGGAGACCTGTACACTTTATCCCCAATAGAAGACGCTGAATCAAAATCTGAACCTGAGTGACCACTTGAACCACTAAGAAAATCTGCAAAATAGCCTGTATTGACACCATGCTCAAAATCATCGAGAAAATAGTCCGGTAGCCGTTCAACACCTAGATTTCTAATAACGATATCCGAAGAAAAATTGGCAGACCTCAGACGCCCAGATATACTAAACTGAATAGCCTCTGTACACACACGTTGCCATGCCCAAAATTTTACCAACAAAGGAGCTGCTTCCCAATACCGTGCAGGCTCTATCAAAGGAACCTCGGAATCAAAATATTCTACAGTCACACTCACAGGCAGCTTCTTTCTAGCTATAAACAATGACAACGCGCAATCGCTCCTCCAATAACCAGATTCTTGAAGGGGCGTCCAGACTCCATTAATCAACACCACTGGTCACACCCAACACATAGATTTTGCAATGGAGTAAAAATGAGCAAGACGAACCCCACTACAATCAGTGCAATCAAGGACAGGAGGAGAGGAGGTGGGTTGTACCAATTCAAAGTTGTGCTCTAGTTGCTGTGCTTTGAGATCGTCAAGAGATTGAGAGTGAGCAGCAGACAACAAACTAAAAACCTGGACGGCCATATTATTCCATGGTTGATCACGCGCAAGATACCTGCTATAAGATTCCACAAAAGTGCGTAGGAGCATTTCTCGATATTTTGTAAGGACATACATTTGCCTCCTTACAGCTGTTGCCAGAGTAGTGGTCTCTGCCCACTCCATCATCAGCTTTTCTTTTTCTTTCAAATCCTTTAATGATTCCATATCAGGCATATTATTAAGACTGAAAGAGGCAAAGAAATCCACAACAGCGTTCATCACACTATCACGCACCCGAACCAAAAACTCAACATCACTGCAAACCAGGGCAGCAATCTCGTTAGCAGGATTTTCTGTAAGCTGGTCATCCTCTACCAGTATAGCTTTGCCCTTGTCTCTAAAAGAAGAGGATTCACCAAGCCTGAGCATGGAGATTTCCGCAGAGGGCAGCAACATGTCATTGGGAATTTGTAACAGAAAATCATCGAAAGACATATGCACCTCAGCACTTTGCCTGCTGCTGGTTGCTTTCTCAAGATTGGTTGAGGCCACCACTGGTTCATCAACTCGAGAATCAAAACCCGGGAATGACGAATCCAACCATGCACCAAAATCATCGCCAATGTCTGTTTCATCAACAAGCTTGTCTCCCTGGTCCTCCTTATTTGATGATAAGTCAGTAGACTCAGAGATGACCTGGCGAATAATCATATCCACATCATCCAAGATAGGTGCCACCTGGACAGGCACGTGGCTCACTTTGCCAACAGTTCCCCCAAGAGAGTCTTCTTCATCCACAGTAGTATCCTCAACCTGTTTGTCCAAATAAATTCGTCTTGCGACGGCCGGTTTGCCTTTGGTGGATCGTTTCTTTTTGATAACTGGGGCCACCTCAGCCTCACTGGCGGCCTGTCTCTTCTTTGACATAGTTTTCTTCACTGGAGTTTTCTTAGCCCTGGGTGCCTCTCCCACCTCTTCTACTCCAACATTCTCATTGACTGAAACAATTCGGTGAACAGTCTTCTCATTCAAGATGCGAGGAGCAGGAAATGCTTTTGATTCACCAAGCTCCAGTCCGGCTATATTCTTTAACAAAACACAGATTTGAATGGCGTAACCCTTTGCCTGGCGGGAATCAAGAGTCACCATTTCTTTTAACACTCCGAACAGGAGATTCCCCCAATTGACTTTTACGTCAAAAGTGATCGCCGTAATTAATAAGAATCGGTCTCGAGTCACCGCATCAAATGACCCGGCTTTAACGAAAAATAGACTTCGCCAAAATATCACTTAAGAGACGATATTGCATCTTTATTTCCTTTTTCAGGCACGAAGTGCTAACCTCCTTTTCAGAAGCAGAGAAAAAACTTTGCGCGTCAGATAAGAGATTCCTGGGCACCTCCGATAGGTCTGTCAGCCCCTCCGTTGGCAACCCAAACTTTTTAGCAAAAACTTATTCCCTGATCTCAACAGCTATTCCTCCGATGGTACTAACAACCATGCCGTCTCTCACGGAGCCTTTTGCAAAGAACTCGATAAGAGCACTTTCATGGAAGATAGCGGGACATCCCAAGAACTCCATTAATCCTGTCGTTACAAGAGATTCAAACATCTGTACTATTTCAGCATCGTCGAAGCGAAAAACGGAGTCAAAATCGATGTGGTGGCTACGGCTGATTAAGGAGGATGCCATTTCCGATAAATGATAAAGTGTTAGAGTACCTGCAATGTATTTGAGAGAGAGAATACAAGAGAATACGAGAACGCAAATGATGCAAGGTAAAAGAAGATAAACAGTAAGCGCGTAATATATAAGGAATACGAAAAGTTTTAGAAGGGAAAACGATGTAGATGTGACTACTGGAATGATGACAAAAACACGTGTCAATCATCCAGAGGCGCGTACTATTTTGGGAAAAGATTTTCAAAATATTACAACAGTACGGAGTAAAAGATTTTGCTAAATATTTTAAGTAAGCAGAATATTTTTCAAAGAATATTTGCAAAGTACATAATTCAATCGTAGAAACGCGCGCCAAAAAGTAATAAGTCACAACTGCTGCGACTGGTTTTATAACCTTGGACCAGCTTCTGATCTTGTTTCCAGTTCGAACTCATATGCTTTGAGGTTGGCAAACAGATCATGAAGCTCCAGCTTGTTTAGATCCTTGGACTCTCGCATTGCCATTTTCTTTACATCCCATTCCTTTGGCAGTGCCCTCATCACTTTCAGCGCCAGCTCACGGTTGCTGTATTCTTTGCCAAGACTATTTAACTCGATCACCACAGCACTGCGCTCGTCAAACTCCGCCATTGTCTCTCCATCTTTCATTTTGATGGATTCATATCTCTGCTGCGCCACTGTCAGCTTGTTCTCCTTGGTCTCATCATTTCCCTCGCAGATCTGGGTCAGCTTTTCCCAGATGTCTTTTGCTGTTGGGCAGTTCTTGACTTTGCTAAACATATTTTTGTCTTTGTCCAGTGTTTTGAACAATATATCTTTTGCCACGTTGTCCAGATTAGCCTTTTTCTTATCTTCATTCGTGATTCCTGTCTGGTTTTCGAAAGAAACTGAGGCTCGCCACTTGTTACGGCAACAGCAAGATTAGGCTTCATGATTTTCAACGGTCCTTCTGTGATGACATACATGCAAACTTCTCGGCCAACAATATTTGTGCGGAAAAAGGCCTATTGGTTTGTGAACAGTAAGCAATAAATAATATGTAAATGCGTAAAGTAAAAGTAAGAGATCAGAGATTTGTTTCTGGAAGTTCGGACTTCAATGTCCTACGTCTCCCCTTCTTCCTCCTCGGAAGGTATCACTAGAAGATTTTGATGGTTACAGCACTTCTGCAAACACCCACCCACACAAGCTGCACTTGTATGGACTCCTAGCTATCTCAACAATCGATCCAAGCAGATGCAACTGCTGGTTACAACACTTGACAGTATTTTCGAACTGTTTCACAAAGCCAGTTTGTTACAGACTCAATCAAAAGATATACAATGTATACACGTATATGAGACTGTAAACATCTTCTGGTTTCAACAATGAAACTCGATTACAACAATGTAATCAGAAGATTGACTCTAAGGTATTTCAATGAAGATCAACTGTTAGGTTCTTCGAGTCTTTGAGCTTTTGAATATTTCAATGAGTAGATAGCTCTGAGAGTATTTTGACAGCGTTTCAGTAATAGCAATAGCAAGAGATGTGTTCTTCAATTCAAAGCGTCTGCTATTTATATCCTTCATTCAACGGTCGATGAATCCAAATAAGGCAACAAATCCTTTTTGAATTTCTGGCAGTAGAACGTCGTCAATCCTGCTCCACTACAAGGTAAAATGCGTTAAGTCAGGGATACGAGAATTATTTCCATATGTGAGCAATCCCGTTGTAACGACCTCTGCCAATGTGTACTATTCATCCAAAAATAATACCAATCTTGTCCCCTTAATTCCAGGCAATTTGTACGATTCTACGAAACTTTTCCAATTGAGTAAACGATCGTATTTGAATCAATTTTAGCTTGCGCCTGAAACAACTTTGACAACCGGATCCAATTTCCTTCAACGTGGTTTCAAATGTTGCGACTGGAAAATACTTGTATGCGTCGACTGGTTTTCCACGTGTGATTTTCCAGCACCTGGTTCTTTATATAAACCAACGACTGGTTGAATAAAACCTTGTAACTCTCGTCTGGATATAGCACCACTGTAGCTTGCGTCTGGTTTCAATACGACGTCGCTACAACTAATTTAAACGTTGTCGTTTGCACATGCTACTATTTGAACTTGCGTCTGGATTGCCAATACTATCCTGCGACTGGTTATCTAAAACGCTGACGTTTTAACTTAACCATACGACATCGTTTGATAAACTCTCGACTGGTTAAATACTTCACTGTTCACTGCGACTGGATATAAGCCACTGTTCACTGCGACTGGATGCAAACAACTGCTTGAAAGTTCTCGTCTGGTTGATTACTTCAAAACGCCGTCGTCTCTAGTACAAAAGCTTGCGTCTTGATATACTGTTCCTTGCGTCTGAATAGCAATCCTGTCGACTGGTTCTTCCTTTCCTATTGACAACACCAGATATGACTTGTTCTATTTTGTTATCACCAAAACCATAAATTTTATCCTAACATTTCACATGGCTGTCGCTAAACCAATAAGCATACCTATAACACCTCATTTCAAACTCTTTGAAAAATCACCACAAACTGAGGAAGATAAGTAGGAGATGGAAAAATTACCATATGCAGAGGCGGTTGGTAGTATCATGTACTTCATGATGTGTACTAGGCCGGATTTAGCCTATGCAATAAGTGTAACGAGTAGGTTCATGTCAAATCCAGGAAGGGAACATTGGTGTGCACTTAAGGGGGTATTCAGATATATAAGAGGGACAAAGGCTTTGGGAATCTGCTATGGCTTGGGTAAGGACAAGACCAATATGATAGAAGGATTTGTGGATTCAGATTATGCTGGGTGTCTGGACACAAGAAAGTCACTGTCTGGTTATATCTTCACATGTTTTGGTGGAGCAGTGAGCTGGAAGGCAAGCTTACAGAAGGTGGTAGCACTCTCAACTACCGAAGCTGAATATATGGCAGCCACAGAAGCCATTAAGGAAGCACTATGGGTTAGGGGATTCTGTGAACAAATGAAAATTAGTCAGGGAGAAGTAGTGATATACTGTGATAATCAAAGTGCTATACATCTTATGAATAATCCAATGTATCATGAGAGGTCAAAACACATTGATGTGAGGTTGCATTTCATCAGAGAGGTAATAGCGAGTGGAAGGATCAAAGTGGATAAGATTAGGACTGAGGAAAATCCAGCTGATGCATTGACCAAGAGTATACCAGTTGGAAAGTTCAAGCACTGCCTCGAAGCAGTGCAAGTAACAGAAGCTTAAGGCAAGTATTGGAAGCAGCTACTGCCACGTGTAAGAGAAGATAATCGGAATAAAGATTGATCAGTACCAAGGTGGAGTTTGTTGAGATTGGTACTGATAAATGCCTGGAAAATAAGAGCAGAAATAAAAGAGAAGGATGCTGCACTTGTTGAAACCAATTCTAGAAGGGAGTCAAGAAGTGGCGGTTGGAAACGGTTGCAGAGTGAAGTGAATCTTGTATATATATATATACAGGCTTTCATGTACAGAAAATAGAGTTTTCCCATATCTGTAATCTGCAAAACTTCCCAACTGATATTAATAAAATTCTTCTTCTCCTTGCGGCGGTTTGCTGCTTCCCGTGGATTTAGGTGTAAACCGAACCACGTAAATCGCGTATCCATTAATTCATTCTTTTATGCTTTATGTTCTGAATGCTGCTATCAATCAATCTGTATTTATGATTTCACGAAAGAAACCATTCTTGAAACTTGTGATTAATTTTTGGACAAGAACCTGCAGAAAGTTTAACGTATATTTCATAGTATATTTGACCGGTTCAACAGATTCTTGACTAGTTTTGATTGGTCAAATCGGTCAGATGATTGTTTAACCATAATCAGATCGGATCAATGATCGGTTATCGACCGAACAGGCTGATCCGTTTTGGTTTTAAAAAGATTGATGATCTTCTTTGTCCTTTTCTTTTACTCTTTAAAATGTTTGGACTTCTTCTTGGATAGTAATTCAAATTAAGAAACCATCCTCATGTTGGGACCAAATATTGCGGGATCATAACAGTGACGTCCAAATATCCGAGGTAGCCACATAGACCAACAAAATAATTTCTCGGTAGAAAAAAAATTGATTTTTAATGTCATCATTATTTGTTTTAATAAATCTTCAATCGCTAACGTTCTTATAGCTTGAGTTCAGGATATTTGGTTCGAGAGGAGATTTACGGAGGAAGACGCTCGAGCACGGTCACGATTATTTTGATGTTTTTTGACAAAAGCCGTGAATGTTGATAGAATTTCATGATTTCTAGTGTGAAGCCGTGTGTTCTAGTTTCAAAGATAATAAAATATTTTTGTGAAAGAATGGCATTTCTTGGAGATAAGAGTTTTAGAAGGAAAAAAAATTATAGATGTTGAGGAAATTTGTTTTGAGGTTTAAATGATTTGTGGCGGGGCGGCTATCTAGCGGGAGTCGTTTCGGTTGTATGCCACGAGGTCCTATGGACAAGGGGACAAGTGAATCAGATCTTTTGGGTGTGTAGGCAGCCCTCTACCGTCTATCCCATTGCATTCCATTGTCTCGTATTGTACTGTACCATATCAGACCAGATAGATCTATTGAGTGAGAGAAAGAGATAAAACTATAATTATATATTCTTTTTATATTGATTGGGATCCCTATTCATTCCTAGATTCCCGTCACTACGGATGTCCCTACCTAACTACATGGTAGTGGTCTAGGGAGCGAAATTGCTAGAGCACGGGAGAATGAAAAGTAATGATTTCAGCAAGAGCAGCCAAACAGACTACTATAGTGAGTCTAGTGACTACTAGAGTAGAGTTAAGTCAAAATGTATGGTATAGCAGCCTTCGTCGATCCGGCCCTCTTTTTTTGTTCACTGCGGCACGAAATCATAAAGAAGCTGGAATAACTCAGAAAGAGAGTGGCGCCTCGCCGTTGAGAGCGTCTGTTGTATTTGTAGAGGAACAGTACGATCTTGGACTGGCCCCCTTCGCACGACCTAGAAATAAAAAGACGTGCTACTATAAGGCCTCTAAACTCCTCCCTCAGGGACATTGTTGCGTTGCCCATGGGGACGGGGTAGCCCCGACTTCCATAGGTCCTTGGTTCGACCTCCTAATGAGAATTGATGTCCTTGCGCGGGCATCTCATCCCTAAGACTTGCTTGCTCTGTATGGAGTGTCCCGTGGTTCCTCGAATGCCAGCCGTAGAGAGTAATGCCATCAACTAGGGCGCTATTGACCACTAACACTGATATTACGGGCGTGTGAAAGCAGGTCGAGGGGTCGGGGTGCCCCGCCAAATTATTACGGCCATGTGGATGTCGACCGATGGGTCGGCGTAGCCCGCCAACTTGACTGTTTACGGGCGTGTGAATGTCGGTCTTCAGGTCAGGGTGTCCCGCCAAATTAGTGAATCAATACGAGCTTATTTAAGCGACTTGACTGATGACTGCAAGAAACTTTTGAGGCACACTTCATAAAATAAATGGAGGAATGATTAAAGTGCTTTTGAGGTTAATGGTTTATTGTGAGGTTAAGGAGAATGATTAAAAGATTTTAATTGTTGATAAATCTTCTTATTTTGAAAATGGGTTGCATTGAGGGTAATGAGATTTTGAAAGATTTTATTTGGCGGTCTTCTCAGTTGAAGAGTTGATGAAAGGAATTTATTTTATTTAAAAATATTTTATCGCATGTGCATGTATTATATAATATTTGCTATTTTCGGAGTTTATTTGTTGAGTCCCTAGGCTCACTAGATTTTATTGATGCAGGTGAAGAAATATAGGGGCCGCTGGTTGACGGGAGCTTGGCCGGGATGAGAGGGCGCTTATCGATGGACACACGACTTCTGCATTTTGAACATTTTATTTGTTCGGTAAATTTTCAGTTGAGGGCAAACTTTTTTAAGAGCAATTATTTGAATTTTTGACGCATCACGATCGACGGTTACGATGATACCTGTTTAATCAGTTTTTATGTTTATTTGGTAATCGGATTTTCGATGAAATATGTATTTGAAATTTTATGACTCGTTTAGCATTTGAAAAAAAAAATCCGCTTTCATGTGAAAAGTTTCGGGCGTTTCAAAAACAGTTTGATTCGGTTTTTAATAAAAAAAACTGAATAGAAGAAATTAACAGCAATGCGAAACTGCAAACCAAACCAAACTATTGATAATTAAAACCAAACTGATAGTTTGGATGATCTAATTTCAACTTTGACTTGTTTCAGTTAAATATTTTGACTAGTTTTAAATATAGTCGATATTGAACCATTTAACAATGTAACATATGACAGTGAACTATAATAGCATAAAAATATATTCAAAAGAAAATACAAATTCGCGAGTTTGGTTTCAGGTTAAAAGATAAAAATCGGAAGCCGAAACTTCATGGGTTACAAAGTGAGCATTTTGTGCCTACTAAAAGTTTAATCGGAATAAATGTGAGCATAAAATTTATTTAATAATCTGGAGGTGCAGATTCCAAGAAATTTTCGTTCCTTCAATTTTTAATTAAGTTTACATGGGATATCAAAATATAACTCATACAGTTGTATATTCTCTTCAAAGTTAAATACTTATATTATTCTCCACCTGTAGAATCTTTTTTGACACACAATAACTATACGTGGACTCGAAGCAAGTGTGAATTTTCTTCTTTCAAAGACGGCCAATGCTCACTAAATCACAAAAGGCAAAGGTCTGACCACGTTCTTGGGCAATAAGCAAGAAATATCACGAATCAACAATTTCTGGGCAGTTTCTCGTGCTTTTATTTATCAGCATGCCTCACTATATCACTATATCTATAAATTTCCCACAAAATCTCAAAGGAATTGCAAGTGTTTTATAAAAGGCCAAGTTTGCTGAACAAAACAATTGAAACAAGTAATCCGAGCTCCAATTTGCCAAGACCTGCTTGTATTTTAGAAACTCAGAATCAAATCAGTTAAGGGATCAGTGATGAGCAGGTGCGCCTCTTTGTTTAAATGGGTGAAGTCGTGCTTCTGCGCTTCTGGAGAAGACGACAACTCGAAGGCTTCGAAAGCTAAAGCGTGCGATGAACCAGAGACGACAATGGTTGCTGCTGCGAAGCATTTCTCCGGTAAAGTGCGGTTGATCTGATGGCTGAAGGGAGTACGACGGAGTTTTTTCAAGTTAATGTTGATCAGACTCATGTTTCACGATCTGGCATACTCGAGGCTTGAAAATCAAACTAGCCTGTATATGATGGTCTATCTGCTAATACAGAATTCGTCTTCGAGTTCTAAGTTATTAGAACCTCAATGGTAAACGAAGCTGGGGAAGAAAGGAATTATGTAGCATCATATGTTTATTGATTTTAATAGGTTGTAAATAAGATTGACAAGATGTATATAAATTATGTGAAACGGTATAATGAAGTGTAGAAAACCGTGGTAATTAGAAAATACAACGATAAAGATTTTCTTGCCCCAAAATCAAATCTCCGTAATAAATTAAAAATAACATTAATAAAATAAATTTAATAATAAGCCATAAGTCACTGAATGTGTGTGAACTGTATCATTCAGATTGCGCACGCTGATGCTTATCCCTAAGCTGATCTAATTCACCCCTACTGAAATAGTAAATATATGGTTGTATTTTCTTTTCATAATTGACGGATTTTCAATTCTAGTATTTTCTGCACAAATCTATTTTTTTGTGATCGTATCTATTTTTTTTAACAAGTGTTTATTCCAAATCCAAACCCGCCAATAACTGCATGACAAACGTGTTGTCGTGTGTTGCCAGAAACGCAACCTATATTTCTCTGACCGTTTCAAATTCTCCTCGTTATACGCTATCTCTCTAACCCTTCAACTTCTCTACCAATCTCTCGCGCTTTAGATTCTCGTTGCAGTTATTATCTCCAGCATGGCTTATCGGGAAGAGGCAA
>KQ994499.1:10143-22496 GCA_001598015.1 Dorcoceras hygrometricum
AAACGGGTCAAAGTGAGACGCCTATCATGTAGAGTCTCAATGACGTTTCGAGTCGTGATGACTAATCAGTACAACCAAGACCTCGGACTTATGCACTCGACAAATGGTAACCACTTGGAAAGTCCGAATGAGGGTAGTTTGATAGATCACCAGGTCACTATCTATCTGCATGCTCAGAACATCACAATGTTCCCTACCAATGAAACATTGGACTTCGCATCGTAGATACTAGTCTCGAACTCGGGTGGCCTTATCCTCATTTTGGACGGCCCAATCGACTAGGAACATGTTCAGAATACACAGCGACTATTAGATGTGTTTCATGATAGCCGCCATACCCACTATCACATCTAACATACGCTTTAGTGCATTCTAGGTCTTTACTCAACGCAATTGTAAATCATTACACACATAATGAAAGTAAAGAACGCCATATAAGAAATGCGAATGTCATATATAAAGATTGTTTCATACAAGAGTCTATAAACCCACACGCCACAAGTTGGCTAGTTGGGCATCTAATCTAACAGATCTAGTGTTGGATAGGTTCCAAAGGATGAATTCCCCTACGTTTACTGGCGCCGAGGGTGGTCTGATGGCTGAGGGCTAGTTGGAGCATATGAAGGAGTTGTTTGATACGGTGGAGTATACTCAAGAGAAGAGACTGAAGTTAGCCGTTTTGCAATTGAGGGAGAATGCTCAACGTTGGTGGAAAGGTACTTCCCGAGTCATGAGAGAGAGTGGTGTTTTGATTTCTTGGGAGAGCTTCTGTGTAGCTTTTCGTCAGGAGCATACCCCTGAGTCCTACTACAATAATCGTGAAAGGGAGTTTGATAATCTGAAGCAAGGGAACATGAGGGTAGCCGAGTACTCTAGACAGTTTTCCTCGCTTCTGTCGTATGTTCCCCACGTTGCTAACCAGGAGAGGACGAAGAGGAACAAGTTTCTGAGAGGGTTGAGGCTCGACTTGTTCCGCATGGTGTTAGCTGGTTCTCCCGCGACTTACGTCGAGGCAGTGGATAGGGCGGTGGACATTGAGGAGAGTATTTTGGAAGCACAGAATCAGGTTCAACCGATAGCTGGTCGTAGTTTCCAACCCGTGCCCGAAGCGACACATTCTTTTCAGCCTCCCAGACATCGCAGCAATCGAATCGCTAGAGGTTTAAGGGAAAGAATTTTAAGAGATGGTCGAATTCGAGTTCTTCGGATTCTGTTAGCTCTAGTGGTAGTGGCTCTGGAGGAGTGTCGTGTGGTCAGTGTGGAGGTAGACATATGACTACTCAGTGTCGTGGAGTTTTCAAGGCCTTTGCCATAAGTGTGGGCAGCCTGGACATTTCCCTAGAGTTTGTCCTTTGATGGGGGGACAACCTTCGAATCAGTCGCAGCAAGGTTCAGCCGGTGGTTCTTCACAGAGACCGCAACCTTTTGACCAGTCCCAACGATCAGGATTTCAACCACGAGAACCGTCTAGCTTCAGAGGATCTTCTAGACCTCAATTTTTGGGACCTCAGCAAGCTCAAGTGAATGTCTTGACTATGGAGCAAGCTGATGATATGCCTGGGGGAGTTATTGCAGGTACTTGCACTATTTTTGACTTTCCTGCACGAGTTTTGTTTGATATAGGAGCATCACACTCTTTTATATCTGATTTGTTTGTGTATGAGTGTGTGTTGAGTTCTATCCCACTGTGTGATGTTGTATATGTTTTTACTCCTTCCAGTGTGTGGTTGTTGTCACGTGAGGTGGTTTTGGATTGTGTGATTCGATTTGATGAGAATGTGTTGGTGACGAATCTGATTTCTTTGGAGATTAGAGATTTCGACTACATCTTGGGTATGGATGTGCTGTCTGTTTATAGAGCAACTGTCGATTGTTTCCATGGTGTAGTGAGATTTAGACCTCAATTTGGAGAAAAGTGGGATTTCTATGGTGCTGACTCACGATCGAAGATTCCAAAAGAGTCTGCCATGGAGATGTTTAGTCTGTTGTCACTAGAGAATTCAGGGTTCATGATCTATGCCTTGGATGTTTCCCACAAATCGTGGATAGATTTGAGCGATGTCCCTATTGTCCGAGAGTTCCCAGATGTGTTTCCGGATGATATTCCTGGATTCCCTCCGAGACGAGAGATTGATTTCAGTATTGAGTTGGTGCTAGGGACAACTCCGATTTCGAGAGCTCCATATCGGTTGGCACCAGCTGAGTTAAAGGAACTTAAGGAACAGTTGCGTGACCTTCTAGATAAAGGTTTTATTAGGCCAAGTATGTCGCCTTGGGGAGCCCAGATTCTCTTCGTAAAGAAGAAATATGGATCTATGAGGATGTGTGTTGATTTTCGGTAGTTGAATAAAGAAACGATCAAGAACAAGTATCCTTTGCCGAGAATCGATGATCTGTTCGATCAGCTGCAAGGATCGGCAGTATACTCTAAGATTGATTTGTGACCTGGTTATCATCAGTTGTGAATTAGAGACGCTGATGTGGCGAAGACGGTGTTTCAGACTAGATATGGGCATTATGAGTTTCTTGTGATGCCGTTTGGATTGACGAATGCTCCTGCTATCTTCATGGATTTGATGAACCGCGTCTTTAGTGAGTATATCGATCGTATCGTGATTGTCTTCATAGATGATATTCTAGTGTACTCGAGGAACTATAGAGAGCATAAGGAGCACTTGAGACTGGTGTTGCAGAAACTGAGAGACTCACAACTGTATGCAAAGTTTAGTAAGTGTGAATTTTGGTTGGATAAGGTAATCTTTTTAGGTCATGTCATTTCTGCACAAGGTATTTCGGTGGATTCTAGTAAGGTCGAAGCAGTTCTTAACTGGGAGCGACCTAGGAATATTTCGGAGATCCGTAGTTTTGGGTTTGGCTGGCTATTACAGACGCTTCATTGAGGTTTTCTTCAATAGCTCGGCCTATGACGCAGTTGACCCAAAAGGATAAAAGATTTCTGTGGACAGACGAGTGTGAGTCGAGTTTCCAGTTGCTCAAGGGAAGTTGACTACTGCTCCTGTGTTGGCTTTACCTTCGGGTTCTAGAGGTTTTTTGGTTTGTTCTGATGCTTCTCTAAATGGTTTGGGCTGTGTATTGATGCATAACGGGCGTGTGATAGCTTATGTGTCTCGACAATTGAAGCCTCATGAGACGAGATACATCGTTCACGATCTAGAGTTGACTGCCATCGTTTTTGCCTTGAAGATTTGGCGTCATTACTTGTACGGTGAGCAAATTGTGGTGTACACAGACCACAAGAGTTTGAAGAATATCTTCACCCAGTCAGATCTGAACATGAGACAACGTCGTTGGATGGAGTTGCTCAAGAATTTTGATTGCGAGATTCAGTATCAGCCTGGACGAATGAACTTAGTGGCAGATTCCTTGAGTAGGAAAACTCAATCGGCGATGTTGACGTCGTTGTGTATATCCAAAGTCCATGAGAATTTTGGGACTTCTAGATGGCATTTTCGGCAATAAGTCCAGTATTTCGTAGTTTCTTCTCTTCAGGTTGAACCACAGATTGTGGCGGACATTAGAGCAGCATAGAGAACTGACCCGTACATCCATGAGATGAAGATTAAAGCCCAGAATGGTCAGTCGGAAGATTTTTCTGTTGCTTCTGATGGATTCTTGAGATTCCTTGGTAGATTGGTTGTTCCAAATTTGGTCGAACTGAAAGAAGCCATATTTAATGAGGCCATTGTAGTCGTTATAGTGCGCATCCGGGTGAGAAGAATATGTATCATGCCTTGAAGTTGCACTATATGTGGGAAGGCATGAGGAATGACATTTCTGGACTTGTAGCTCGATGATTGAATTGCCAATAGGTCAAGACAGGAGGAATGAGACCTGGTGGATTGTTGCATAGCTTAGAAGTGACTCAATGGAATTGGGAGCACGTGGCCATGGATTTTGTGAATCATTTACCTCGTTCGAGCAGGGGATGTGATGCGATTTGGATTGTTATTGACAGGCTTTCGAAGTCAGCCCATTTCATTCCCTATGATGTGAGGTGTTCCATTGAAGAGGATGATGAGACTATACGTTGACCATGTGGTTAGATTGCATGGAGTGCCGGTTTCGATAGTGTCTGATAGAGATCCACGATTTACTTCCCGATTTTGGAAGAGTTTGCAAGCAGCGATGGGTTCAAGATTGGCTATGAGTATAGCTTATCATCCTCAGACAGATGGCCAACCCGAGAGAACTATCCAAACTTTGGAAGACATGCTGTGAAGAATTGTGATGGATTTCAGTGGTGGCTGGCAGGATTCTTTATCTTTGGATTCATATAACAATAGATACCAAGTAACTATTGGGATGGCACCATTTGAGGCTTTGTACGGTCGTAAGTGTAGATCGCCGATTTGTTGGGAAGAACTTGGTGAGAGACAACTGTCTACCCCTGCGTTTGTACAGCATATGAAGGATCAGGTTTAGCTGGTTCGAAGTAGAATGAAGGCTGCACAAGATCGTCAAGCTAGCTATGCTAGTAAGAGGCATAGGCTTTTGGAGTTTCAGGTTGGCGATCGAGTGTTTCTGAAGGTTTCTCCTTTCAAGAGCGTGATGAGATTCAGGATTAAGGGTAAATTAACTCCTAGATTGGTTGGTCCATTCGAGATTATTGAGAGGATTGGATCCTTGGGGTATTTTTTGCAACTGTCGGCTGAGTTAGCTGCAATGCATGATGTGCTTCATGTATCAATGTTGAGAAAGTATGAGCCAGATCCTTCCCATGTGCTGAGGACTAATGAATTCGAACTATTCAACCCTGAGTTATGTATATTATCCAGTGCAGATTCTGGATAGGAAGGAGAAACAACTGAGAAATAAGACTATACCATTGGTGATGGTCCAATGGAGCAAGCATGGCCGAGAGGAAGCTACCTGGGAAGTTGAAGAAAATATGAGACAGGAGTGGCCTCATCTGTTTGAGCATTCGCAGTACTGATTCAGGTAATCTTTTAGCTTGTTGATTTGTGTTTGAGTTGCTCTTGAACTCTTGGTTAGTAGCTTGTGATAAGCATTGAGGAGTGTTGGATTGTTATGTTTCAGTCCTGGTGATTCTCCGATTTTCCTTAGTTCTGATCTGTAGTTTTTATTTGATTTCGAGGAAGAAATCTCTTAAGGTGGGGAGGATGTGAGGACTGTAATTAACTTATTTAAATTAGTGTTAATTTATGGGAGGATTAGAGGAATTATCAAAGGGAAAATCGTGTGAGTTGATCATGGAAATCTGATTTGCATGCGGGCAGATTTGAGTGGTTGAGCCCATAGCTGGAGGGAGAGGGAAAGAACATGAGCACTGGATTGGTTTCTCGTGAATTGTTGGTGTTCAGCTTTGGAGAGAAATTCCCCGTACGAGTGAGGTGGTAGCGCTATGTGGACCGGTTCGGTTCGTGATTTGGAGTAGACCGGTTCCGGGTTGTCCAGATCTGAAGGTGTGAGAGATGGCCTACGTACAAGTGAGCTAGTTGTCCAGATTCGGAGGCGGTGCGATGTCAGGCCTCGTGCTCAATCAGAGTAAACCACATAAAACACAATAGCAAAAGCATTAAAATAATGGCTAAATTTTCACTTTCTGCATAACTTAGAAAACATAATTTAAAATACACTGATATTCAAATATTGGTTTTACAACGCTCGAAGACCAATTACAACACAGCTAACATACAAACATAGAGTGACTCCCAAATTAGACAAGAAGATGAGTCTCTCGCTCAACATAGATACAATTCAACAATAAAACATCACATCCTCACGAGGCATCCCTCGGAGGCTACTCTGCTGCCTAATATAAATACATAATAAATATAACTGGGACACTCTATCCACCTCCTGGGGCACTACCAGTTGGGTCAACTCCACGACCAGCGGAGAAACCATGATAACCTGAAATACGCAACATGCAAACTGTTACGCCCACGCCCAGGGGTCAACAGATTTGAGATGAATCGAAATAACAAAAGGAAAAGAAGGGCTGAATGATAATTATTGTAAGCTGTATTTCTTACAACATAAAAAAAAATCAAAATACAAACACAATTGGCGCCAGATAATAAATAGCTGAAACAGATCTGGATAACAGATTTGATGTAAAGTGCAAAGTGCGATATTAGAACTACTGGAATTCTATATGAACTCTCTAATGTTGTAATGGATCTTAATAAAGATTTGACAAAAGATCAAAAACAACAATACTAGTGACTCTTGACACGGAAATGCCGGCCTTGGAGAAACACAACACCACAGCTGGATCAGCTCCCGTCGCCCGTCTGCCCCAGATCTGTCTCACCTGCACCATAAAAGCTAGTGAGCTTAGGGGCTCAGCAAGTAAAATCTGAGAGTAACAAAATCACTTAATGCAGGCAGACACATCGTATCATAAAATAACATGGTTTAAAGGAAGGCATTTAAAAATAACTTCTTTCGTAAAAACATCAGATTTGGGAAAAAGACCCAGATCTCATCTATATTTTTCGTTGACTTATGGCTTAGAAGATCTCCTTAGGTCCGTAGGCGCTTGATCAAGCTACTTCTGAATTCAGTTACTATATGGCATGAAGCCCAATATGAAGGGACAACCGACACTCTCGACAGCTGCTCAACATTCCGTATTGACCGTATGTTATCTACGCCATAAATCATTTTAAACTAAACATTTCTTCCTTTAAACAAAAATTTGATCGAAGTCAGATCAACATTTATCGGGATTCACTTCTTTAAAATCTCATTTCTCTTTTAAACTTCACTGAGCGACAGATTTGACTACTGGGAACTTATTACTGGGTGAAAATAGATTTGGTTAACAAAAACAGTACTCGGGTACAAATCATATCTTAGTAATGGAAATAGATTTGACTATAAGAGTGGTTTCGCTAACGTTAAAACAGATGTGGTCAAGGAACAACATCATTAGCGTGAAGCAGACTTGACTAGGGTGTCCTAGCATCGAAGCAGATTTGGCTATCGAAAATAGTAGTGCTAGCGTGAAACAGATTTGACTTTGGGGTCGGTATCGCTAGCGGGAAAACAGATTTGACTGTAGAATACTATCGCTAGCATAGAAAAACAGATTTGGCTATTGAACTAGTGCTGCAGCGTCCCGAACGACGTCCAATGATACCAGTTCCGCCTATCAAACCAGAACAAAGTCCCGATTCAACCAGCATCGCCGATTACTTGGAGTCAAGTCCAGACACAACCATTCACCAGAAAGAAGAAGTTCATAATCGTACAATGAACTAGAATCTGTACTGCTCAATGTTTTAAAAACAACATCAATATTTGCATGAAAACATACTGAAGAGTTTTAAAATAGAAACAATACTGTGAACCCGAATCTTCCATTTTCATAACCAAGCATGAACATAAACATACTATATCTTGGACATAAACAGGCAAGCAAACACCGAAATGAGGAAAAACAATGTATGCTTTAATGGTGTATCAAAGAAGCAGCTTTTACTTGCCTTAGACTGGAAATACGAAGGCAGCAGGTTTCTGCAGATGGTCCCCTCAAGCACCAACGGCGAGCTCCTTGAAGAATTTTGAGAGAATGAAAGAAAATCCTTTGCAGTAAAATGAGCTTTGTTTTACGAAATCAATAATTTAAGGGAGAGGGATTTGTAGCAGGTAAAAATACTTGAGTAGGCATGGGATATCCTACCAACTATTTGTCCTTTTTGAAAGATTTGTAAAAAGCTCCCATTTATTGTTTTAATTTGTAAATCTGCCAAAAGATTTTATAAGGAATAAGTTTCTCATTCGTTTGTAATTTATCTACGAAATCTGAAATCTGCTCGAGTTTGTGCTTGAAGAGAAATCTGCCTGGAAACCTTCTGCGTCGCATCACAAAATCTGAAATGAAGAAATCAGCTTTAAATGAATAAAAATGAACCAAAGCTGAAATCGGAATGCTCGAAACATCAAAATGGCCCTTAGAAATAAAAGGGTCAACATTTGTGGTCCTACGGATTTTGGGGCGCTACAACTCTACCCTCCTTATCGCAATTTTGTCCTCGAAATTTACTTATCAAATAGATCTGGGTAAAGACTATGCATATCAGCTTCGGTCTCCCACGTAGCTTCTCGTTCTGTTTGGTTAGACCATTGCACCTTAACCATAGGAATACTACGGTTCCTCAACTTCCTAATCTCTCTCAAAGAATCCTCTCGGGTCTCTCTTCGTCACTCAGATCTAGTGCTAACTGAATTGGCTCATGGCTCAGTACGTGCGACGGGTTGGGAATATACTTCCTCAAAGCTGACACATGGAATACACTATGCACTGAAGACAGATGCGGGGAATGCTAAGCGATAAGCTAACGTTCCTACTCTGTCCAAAATCTCATAAGGCCCAATGTATCTTGGACTCAACTTTCCTTTCTTCCCAAAACGCATTACTCCTTTCATAGGAGCTACTTTCAAAAATACATGGTCACCAACTTCAAAGCTCAGCTCTCGTCGTCTGTGTCAACATAACTCTTCTGTCTGCTCTGAGCTGCTCTCATCCGTTATCTAATCTTCCTAACAGCCTCAGCTGTTTGCTCTACCACATCTGGTCCTAAACCAGCTCGCTCACCTACCTCATCCTAGTGAAGAGGTGTTCTGCATTTGTGACCATAGAGAGCTTCGTATGGGGCCACCTGTATAGAAGCCTGAAAACTGTTATTATAAGAGAATTCTACCAGCTGTAGCTTTAAATCCCAGATCTTTGAAAAATCCACAATACAAGATCTGAGTAGATCTTCTAAACTCTGAATCACCCTTTCCGATTGACCATCAATCTGGGGGTGAAAGGATGTGCTAAAAGTCAGCTTAGTACCCAAAGCTCTATGCAAACTCTTCCAGAAAGCTGACGTAAACTTCGAATCTCTATCAGATACAATCGAAACTGGAACACCATGCAGCCTCACTATCTCCATCACATACAACTCTGCATATCTGTTTACATCATACGTTGTCTTAACTGGTAAGAAGTGAGCTGACTTAGTGAGTGTCTACTATAACCCAAATACAATTATATCATTGAACAGTCCTGGGTAAACCAACTAAAAAAAATCCATAGCTATACACTCTCATTTCCATTCTGGAATAGGAAGGGGCTTCAACATTCCCACGGGTCTTTGGTGTTCAGCTTTCACCAATTGTGTTAAGGTAAAATTTATTAGTTTTGGTGATAACAAAAATAAGACAATTACTGAATTCAAAAGTAACATCTGGACAGTCAGTAAGTTGTAGTTACGCATAATTCAGATGTTGGGTCGACTATCACACATCGAGTTGATTTTCAGAAGTCGTGACGTCATCCCAGTATTTCGAAATGTTCAGAAGTAGTGACGTCATTTCTGTGTATTGAAGTTCAGAATATGTGACGTCATTCTTTGTTGTCAGGTCTATGTTTTGAAACAGATTTGGTCTTTTGTATCAATTCAGATTTTGGGAACAGTGTATTCATAAGTGAGCTACAGTGGAAGATCTATTGTTGGAAGCATAGGGCATTCATATTTGAGTAACAGTTTGTGATCTATTGTTTCAGTTTCGAGTATTTCAGTCGTACACAGTATCTATTCAGTTATCTCAGATCTCAGTACTTCAGAAGTGGATGTATTCAGTTTTTGGATAAAGCTACATTGAATCAGAAGTGACTTATTGGGAGTATTCAGATTTTGGGTTAACAGAGCTTTCAGATATCAAAATAGTATCAGTTGCTACATTCAGTTGTTGCATTCAGATGTTGCAAATACACAGTTACCTCTATTTATTTCAGATGTTGATACATTCAGATGTGACAACTACGTTTACTCAAACCAGCGTCAAGATAGTCGTCTTCCTCAAGAAAGAAAGAACTGTGTTAACGAAAAGAGATTTCAAGCGCAAAAGACGAACCGATTCAAACGCTATTTATATTCAAATTGGAAAGAATCAATGGTGAAGATTGAATCGTACAATTGCCTGGAATTAAGGAGACACTGTCAGTGCTATTTTGGGTAAATAGTACACAGTATACAGAGGACGTTATACGGTGTTTGCACAAATATGGAAAGACAGCAATTTGGCTCTTACGAAGCGCCATTTACCAATTGGTGGAGCAGGATATATGGTTGTACGATGAACATATATTCAAAAAGGATTTTGTTTCCTTATGTGTGAGGCTCTCTGCTCACAATTAATCTTCTAATATCATCTTATGGGCTTCATTCAAAATCTGGTGTCTTAATTCTGGAATATCTGGAATAACAAATCTGTTATTCACATATAAAATATCATCAGCATCCACTCGATATTCCGATGAATGTCCAGATTTGACCATCTCAACAGATCTCTGTATATTCAAATCTTTCTTCTGTGCTTATTTAATTCTAATCAACAGTTCAGGTTCAGCACTTATAGTACAAATTCTCATCGGTCTTCTATCTGTTTCAAATAAATATTCAGAAATACAACAATCTTCTATCAAACTAGATACACCCATCGTAGTCAAAGACAACACACAAATCTTCCTACTCAGGGCATCAGCTGCTGCATTGGATTTCCCTGGATAATACTTAATTTCACAATCGAAATCCTTCAATAAATCTTCGCTGCCTCATATTCAATTCGGACTGCGAAAACAAATACTTCAGACTCTTGTGATACGAGAAGATCTCAAATTTCTCACCATAAAGATAATGCCGCCATAACTTTAATGCAAATACGATGGCTGCCAATTCAAGATCATGAATTGGATATCGGATTTCATGTGTTTTCAGTTGTCTCAAGGCGTATGCAATCACATGTCCTCGTTGCATCAAAAAACACCCTAATACTTGATGAGAAGCATCGCAATATACCACAAAATCCCCAGTACCTGAAGGAATTGTCAACACTGGTGCGGTAGTTAATCTCTTCTTCAATTCAAGAAAAATGTTTTCACAAGCCTCTGACCAAATAAACGGCGTGTTCTTCTGTGTTAACTGAGTTATAGGCTTTGCAATACTCGAGAAATCTTGGATAAATCGTCGATAATACCCTGCAAGACCCATAAAACTTCGAATCTCTGGCACAGATGTTGGTCTAGGCCAATTAATCACAGCTTCTATCTTGCTTGGATCAACAGAAATACCATCTCCAGAAATGATATGGCCAAGAAAGATCACCTTTCACAACCAAAACTCACATTTCGATAGTTTAGCATATAATTTCTCATCTCTCAAAGTTTGCAAAACTGTCCTAAGATGGTTTGCATGATCGCACATATTCTTAGAATAGATCAGAATGTCATCAATAAATATGATCACAAAATCATCAAGATATCGCTGAAATACCCTGTTCATCAAACTCATAAACACTGCCGGAGTATTTGTCAATCCAAACGGCATAACGATGAACTCATAGTGACCATACCACATTCGAAATGCAGATTTCGATATGTCCTCATCTCTTACTCTCAATTGATGATATCCGGATCTCAAATCAATCTTCGAATATACTGACGAACCCTGCAACTGATCAAATAAATCATCTATTCACGGTAAAGGATATTTATTCTTTACCGTGGCTTTATTCAATTGCCGGTAGTCAATACATAACCTCATGGATCCATCTTTCTTGCGTACAAATAATACTGGAGCGCCCCAAGGGGAAGCACTTGGTCTAATATACCCTTTGGCTAGAAGATCTTCCAGCTGCTCCTTCAATTCCTTCAATTCAATTGGTGCCATTCGGTACGGTGCTTTTGATATCGTTTGTGTACCTGGCATCAATTCAATACTAAAATTTACCTCTCGATATGGAGGTAATCCTGGAATTTCATCAGGAAAGACATCAGCGAAGTCGCAAACTACTGGTATATCAACCAGATTCGGGCTATTCTTCTTCACATCTACTGCATAAATCAAGAATCCCTCTGCTCCCTTCTGCAATAGATTAGTCATAGAGATAACAGAAACCAAAGGAATTCTAGCTCGTGATCCCTTACCATAAAATTTCCACTCGTCGTTTTTCTCCGGTTTGAATCGAACCACTTTCTGAAAACAATATACTGTTGCCCTGTCCTTGGTTAACATATCTATGCCGATGATGCAATCAAAATCAGACAACCCAAGTACAATACAATCAATCTCAATTTCATGACCTTCAAACTGTAGTATACAATTCCTAACTGTTTTTACTGATAACATACCCCTTCCCAGAGGTGAAGAAATTGATACTACCTCAGTCAATGATTAAGTGGGCAATGAATGTGTCACCACAAAATGCTCAGAAATAAATGTGTGTGACGCACCAGTATCAACTAATACATAAGCAGGAAAACTACACAAATAGCAATTACCTGCAATAACATTATCAGGAGCTGCTTGTGCTTG
>KQ994499.1:22996-46067 GCA_001598015.1 Dorcoceras hygrometricum
ACATATTCTTCAATATTCAACTGCCCCTGTCTCAGGTTTGCAAACTCTGCCCCTTTATCCTTTCGATACGAAACGGGGAAGAATCTTTGATAGAAAGCTGTTCGAAATACTTCCCAAGTAATCACAGTACCCTTATTCTCAAGCGCTTTCTTGGTTGCTATCCACCAGCTTTTACCAAGACCATGCAACTGGTGCACTATCAGTTTCACCCGACGATCATCGGTATAATCAAGTTCTTCAAATAACTATTCTATGTCTTCCAACCAGTTCTCACAATCTATAGCATTTTCTGTCCCTGTCAAAGTTGGTGGTTTAAGGACTGAAATCGTTTCAACAATGTTTCCATCGGAGTAGCAGCTGCATTCATAGTATCAGTCAAGGTACTACCCTGCTCTGTTCTCGGAATATTTCTTGTCTGTCTGGTAGTTGTTCTTCGAGGAGAAATATCTAAAAATCAGAGAGATTTGTTCATAATTCATCATCATATCAATAACAAATCTCAGTCCCTCCTCTGATTAGCACACATCAATGTGCTACTTCTCAATAGATCGGGTTCTGATTCATACTTCATTCAATACATGCTACAAATCACTTCGAAGAGCATGTAACTCGCATAATTCTTCGGTATACTCTTACCATTTAGTCACAGAAATCAAGTGATATAAATTCAAAACAGTAAGACATATACCATGCACGCATGAAATGAATCAATCAAGAAGACTCAATCTACCCCACTCATCTAGTTTCATAACTTAATGGTTTAGTGGGTTCTGATACCACCTCATCAGCAGACGACCAGACTTCATCAAAACTAACGTCCGGAATTTCCAATTTCCTTAATCACGACATAAATAATCTCGGGCATTACATTTCTCCCCCTCCAAGATCTGAGTTCGTCCTCGAACTCATCAACAGTCTCTATATACACATAAGAATCATGAAATACGAGAATCTGAATAAGAGCTAACCTCATTGGAAAAGATAAGGAAATAGTTGTTTCATATCTTCCTCGACTTCCCATGTAGCTTCTTCTACTCCATGTCGATTCCAGTGAATCTTCACCAATGGAATAATCTTCGTTCGGAGTTGTTTTTCTTTTCGATCAAGAATCTGTATCGGCTGTTCAAAATAACTCAAAGTCTCATCGAGTTCAGCTTCTTCAGCAGGAATAACATGAGATACATCAGGTAGATATTTCCTTAGCATCGATACATGAAAGACATCATGTATACCCGCCAGATAAGGAGGTAATGCAAGTCGATAAGCGAGATCGCCTATCTTTTCAAGAATTTCATAAGGACCAATAAATCTTGGAGACAATTTTCCTCTTTTGCCAAATCTGATCGTACCCCTGAAGGGAGAAATTTTCAAAAATACTTTGTCCCCTGTTTCAAAACTCAAAGGCCTACGTCTGGTATTAGCATATTTCGCTTGCCTATGTTGCGCAGTTCTCATCTTCTGCTGAATCAACTTCACTTTCTCAGTCATTTCTCTAATCAAATCTGGTCCCAGTTCAGGTACCTTTGATACATCATCCCAATATAATGGTGAACGACATTTCCTTCCATTCAACGCTTCAAATGGAGCCATTTCGATACTGGTTTGATAGCTGTTGTTGTATGAAAATTCCACCAGTGGTAACTAATCTTTCCATGAAATACCAAAGTCCAATACTGCTCTAAGCATATCCTCAAAACGTTTGAATTGTCTTTCAGATTGCCCATCGGTTTGAGGATGATATGCAGTGCTTAGATGTAGTTTTGTCCCCCGCTTGCCTATGTTGCGCAGTTCTCATCTTCTGCTGAATCAACTTCACTTTCTCAGTCATTTCTCTAATCAAATCTGGTCCCAGTTCAGGTACCTTTGATACATCATCCCAATATAATGGTGAACGACATTTCCTTCCATTCAACGCTTCAAATGGAGCCATTTCGATACTGGTTTGATAGCTGTTGTTGTATGAAAATTCCACCAGTGGTAACTAATCTTTCCATGAAATACCAAAGTCCAATACTGCTCTAAGCATATCCTCAAAAGTTTGAATTGTTCTTTCAGATTGCCCATCGGTTTGAGGATGATATGCAGTGCTTAGATGTAGTTTTGTACCCAAAGCTTGTTGCAAAATACTCCAAAAATGTGAAGTAAATCGTGGATCTCTATCAGAAACAATGGATTTTGGCACACCATGAAGTCTGACCACTTCTTTAATGTAGATATCTGCCATTTGATCATGTCGATAGGTCATTCAATAAGGAATAAAACAGGCAGATTTTGTCAATCTATCGATAATTACCCAAATAGCATCGCAACCTCGGGATGATTTTGGTAATTTTGTTACAAAATCCATAGAAGTAGATTCAGTGTGCATCCTGGAGGTAGGAAGATGTACAACGATTTGAAGAAGCAGTATTGGTGGAAACAAATGAAGACGACCAGACTTCATCAAAACTAACGTCCGGAATTTCCAATTTCCTTAATCACGACATAAATAATCTCGGGCATTACATTATGTGAATTTAATGATCGTTGGAGACAAATGGTATAAATAGCTGAAACTTGAATTGAAGAAGCTCTCGCTTACTCTCTCACTCTCGATCATTCTACTCTCCATCATACTCTGTGTGAATCGTTACATTCTCACGAAGCTTTCTCAAAAACAAAAAGCTCACACAGTTACTGGATATTCTCACAGAAAAATCATTCGAAGTCCAGTGATACAACTCGAAGAACTTTCAATCAAGCATTCTTAGATTTCAATCTTCGAGTCATCTTTTGGTTCAACCTGTTAAATCGTGTTTCATAGTATAGAAACCAGAAGATCTACAGTCTCAAATAGTTGTGTATTTCACTGTATTATCATTTTGAGTCTGTAACGAACTGGCTTTGTGATGCAGTTCGAAAAATTCTTATTAGTTGTATTCAGCAGCTGCGACTGCTTGTTGATTGGAGATTGCTAGGAGTTCATCTTGAGCGAGGCTCGGTGACTGGGTGGTTACAGAGGCTGTAAACATCAAATCTTCTAGTGGAACCTTCTTGAAAAGGAATAAGGGGAGACATAGGATATTGATATCCGAACTTCCATAAACAAACTCTTGACTCTATACTTTTACGTTACTGCATTTATTTATTACGTATACTGTTCACTGATTAATCGGTTTACTTCCGCACATTTACTGTTAACCGAGAAATCAGCTTTTGGGACTGAGATACCTTAAATCTGGTAACTCGGATTTAAGTTAAGCGGGTGCTTGTAAAAATCGTTTTAAAGGTTTCGAAAATATTAAAAAATACCAAGGAGTTCATTCAACCCCCCCCCCTTCTGAACTCCTAGGCCTGTTTTTCGAGCCATATTGATCATGTCGATTGGTATCAGAGCCTGCGCTATCTCAGTATTGAACAGTCTGTTATCTGTGATTTATATATTTCAAAATTTCTACCTCTCACAACAAGATTCCTATGTTTTCCAAGGAGGACTATGATGACTGGAAGATCAGAATGCAAGCGCATTTGGCTGGTCAAGACGATGATATGTGGTCAGTCATCACAGATGGTCCAATGAAAATTATGAAGATCAACTTAGCATTCGGAACGACTGATGGTGCATTAGAATACATTGAGAAGAAAAGATACGAGTATACAAATGAGGACAAAAAGAAAGCGAACTTGGATAATGTGGCCAGGGACATCCTCTACAAGACGCTGAACAAAAACATGTTCAGCAAAATAAAAACATGCGCCACAGCAAAGGAAATTTGGGAGAAGCTGACACAAATTTGTGAAGGCAATGATGAGACGAAGGAAAATAAGCTCACGGTGGCTCAAAAGAAATATGAATCCATTAATATGAAAGATGGAGAGACTATGACACAGTTTTATGAGCGCTTCAGTGCTGTTGTAATAGAGCTTACAAAGAATACAGCAACCGTGAGTTGGCGTTGAAGGTGATGAGAGCGTTGCCCAGGGAGTGGGACGTTAAGACGATGGCCATGCGGGAATCAAAAGATCTGAACAAGCTGGAACTGCATGACTCTTTGCAAATCTAAAAGCTTATGAGTTTGAGTTAGAGACAAGGTCTAAGGCAGGACCATCCACATCTCAACCAACTAAAGCATTGGCAGCAACATCTGAACAGTGCTCTCCAAGAACGAGAAAATCCGCTGAACAGCTCAGCAATGACGCCATGTCCCTCTTCGTAAAGAAGTTTGGGAAATTCATTAGAAGATCCTACAACCATTCTGCTCCTTATAATAATGTTCATAAATCTGACAAAATTAGTGATGATATGAACTGTTTTAATTGTGGCCGTCCAGGACATTTTGCAGCTGATTGCAACAGGACAAAGAAGGAGGATAGATACAAAAGAGATGAGAAGAATGATGATCGAACCAAAGAGAGATCCAAGGATAGATCCAAGGATAGATCCAAGGATAGGAGGATGAGAACAAGATCTGACAGAAGGCCCAACAGAAAGAATGACAGAAAGGTGCTAGTTGCTTAGGAAAACAACAAGAACTGGGCAGATACCGATACAGATTCCTCATCAAGCAGCTCTTCATCCAGCGATAGTGAACAGGAGTAAGTTCACTGTCTCATGGCAAATCAAACTTCAGAAGATGAGGTATTCGAGCGATAGTGAACAGGAGTAAGTTCACTGTCTCATGGCAAATCAAACTTCAGAAGATGAGGTATTCGATTTTTCAAATACTGAATTTACACGAGAGGACCTAATCACTGCATTAAATGAAATGGTCCATGAGTACCGTACGCTTTCTTAGACATTCGAGGAAGTAAAGCTGAAAACGTAGATTTTAAAAATAGTTCAGTGGAACCAAGATCTGTTAAACTTGGTGAAACTGGCAGTTTACAAATCGAGTTGAGTAAGCTGAAGACTGAGAATGAATCTTTGAGGATAAGATCCAGTGAGCTCGAGTCTGAAATTGAAAAGCTAAATTCGATAATGAGCTCCTGGACCCAGTCTTCTGTTTCTGTAGATAAGCTGTGTGAAATTCAGAAGCCAACGAATGATAGAACTGGCTTAGGTTTCAATGCTAGTGAAAGCAGCTCTGGAGAGACTTGTACTCAATCAAATCTAGCACATGATAAGTTCAAAAAGATGAGATTTGTCAAAGCTAGTGTGATACATGATCCATGCGAGTCGGTACTGTATGATGACCAGATCTCGGAGCTATTGAATAAGAAAGGAAAAGCTGGTATTGGCTATGACAGACCCGAGAGTTCTAAGTCTGGTTGGCTAAAGAACAAACTTGACAAGGAAAAGGCAAAAGCTGGATCCAAGTCGTTTGTTCATAACCAACAAAGACGTGGCTCTAAGAAGGTTAAATCTGAATGGAAAAAGGTTAGGCCCCGTAGAGATCTGAATGGTCCAAATACCAAACCAACACTCAACAGATCTCACCGTACTTCTGCACAGACCCTTATGGACTATCATACTGGGAAAAAGCTGTCAAAGTAATTCAAGTATGGGTCCCGAAAGGGGTAATCCTATCTGGACCCAAGTAAAATTGGGTACCAAAATATGTTTGTATGATTGCAAGACAACAGGTACAAAGCTGCTGATGAATCAATCATATGGTACCTGGACAGCGGCTGTGCAAGACATATGACTGTAAACCAAAAGCTGCTGATAGATGTCATTCCGCACAAAGGAGCAAAAATAGTCTTTGGTGATAACTCACATGGTAACACTGTGGGTAAGAGTAAGCTTATCCACGGTAACATTTCAATATCTGATTTCCTAGTTGTTGATAGCTTGCGTTATAATTTGATTAGCATAAGTCAGCTATGTGACAAAGGTTACATAGTTAACTTTCAACAGCACACATGCACAGTTCAGAGTCCAGAAGGACTGACTGTATTGGTAAGTAAAAGATCGGGGAATACTTACATTATCAATTGGTCAGAACCCATGGGATCTGAACAAATTTTTTTAGCAGCCAACTCTTCCAAGAGCTGGTTGTGGCATCAGCGAATGAACCATCTAAACTTTAAAACACTTGCCCATTTGAGTCAGAATGAACTGGTTTCTGGTATGCCCAAAATCAATTTTTCTAAAGACAAGATCTGTGCCGCATGTCAGCTTGGTAAAAAAATTCGTTCTACTTTTAAAATAAAGGCGATAAACGTTCTTCCCGAAGCTTAGAGCTTTTACATATGGATCTCTTTGGTCCTATTCCCGTAACAAGCTTAGGGGGAGCGAACTTCACCCTAGTTGTTGTTGATGATTTTACAAAATTTACTTGGGTGCTGTTTTTAAAAGCAAAATCTGATACCACTGACCAACTCATTCGGCTTTTAAAACGCTTACAAAATGACAGATCTTGTACAGTCAACAGGATAAGAAGTGATCGTGGTATCGAGTTTTTAAATCAAAAATTATCTTCTTATCTAGATGACATGGGGATAAAGCATGAGCTTTATGCAGCTAGAACTCCTCAACAGAACGGGCTGGTTGAGAGGAGAAATCGCACTTTAAAAGAAGCTGCAAGATCTATGATTGCTTATTCTGTCATTTCACAAAAATTTTGGGCAGAAGCAGTTAATACAGCTTGCTATACTCAGAACAGATCTATGATTAACAAGTTGCATGATAAAACCCCATATGAGATCTGGAGTGGCAAGAAACCTGATATTTCATATTTCAGGGTGTTTGGGTGTAGATGTTTTATTCATAATAATGGTAAGAAGCACCTAACAGCTTTCGATGCAAAATCTGATGCAGGTATCTTCCTAGGCTATTCAGCAGTGAGCAAGGCTTATCGAGTATTCAACAATAGAAGTCTAACTGTTGAAGTGTCAGCACACGCTGTCTTTGATGAGACAAGCTTTAGATCCAACTCAGCTGTGAGCCTTAGCGATCTATGTACACGTCTAGAATCATCCAGCATTGATGACTCAGATGATGACGTGGCACAACAAAGACATTCAGCAGAGATGGAACCAGCACTGGACACACCGCACAACAATGCTCAACAAGATCTGACAGGTAATCCAGTAGTCATCGATTTGACTAACGTTGACTCGACGCAGGATCAGATCTCTCCAAGTGTGCCTGCTGCTGGAACTGAAGCAACGAATGCACAAGATGTTCAAACAGATGTTGCACAAACAGATCTTGCCAGCAGAGATGGAACCAGCACTGGACACACCGCACAACAATGCTCAACAAGATCTGACAGGTAATCCAGTAGTCATCGATTTGACTAACGTTGACTCGACGCAGGATCAGATCTCTCCAAGTGTGCCTGCTGCTGGAACTGAAGCAACGAATGCACAAGATGTTCAAACAGATGTTGCACAAACAGATCTTGCCACACAACGACCAACATCTGAAGCACCAGTTGCGAGTACTTCACATCAATTGGTATCTAGACCAATATCTGACGCACAAGATGTGAACGCGAACCATCAATTGACATCGAACAATTCAGATGTGGATATCCAGCAAGACATCCAAGCATAACAAGGAGCAAACCCAATTGGACTTGAACTCCGGTGGAATAAAAATCATCCACCTGAGCAGGTCATAGGTAACATCGAATCTCCTGTTCGCACACGAAGCCAGCTTATGCATGATCATTTCGATTCAGCTTTCATCTCGCATATAGAACCTAAGCAAATAGATGAAGCCTTAGCATACCCAAGCTGGGTAGAAGCAATGCAGGAGGAATTAAATCAATTTAAGAGAAATAACGTATGGCAACTTGTACCTAGACCTTCAAATCATTCAGTTATAGGAACTCGATGGGTCTTCAGGAACAAACTGAATGAAGATGGAATAGTAACAAGAAACAAAGCTAGACTGGTAGCTCAGGGATTTAGGCAAATGGAAGGAATAGATTTCGATGAAACCTTTTCACCAGTAGCTAGATTAGAAGCTATACGCATGTTTCTTGCATATGCAGCATTCAAAGATTTTAAAGTATTTCAAATGGATGTTAAGAGTGAATTTCTTAATGGCATTCTAACAGAGGAAGTGTATGTTGCACAACCTCCTGGCTTCGTAGATCATACATATCCAAACCACGTTTATAAATTGGATAAAGCTCTGTATGGGTTGAAGCAAGCACCCAGAGCTTGGTATGATACACTATCAAAATTCTTAATTGACCATGATTTCACAATAGGCACGGTGGATAAGACACTGTTTAAATTCGTAAAATCTGATCATGTCTTATTAGTACAAATATATGTTGATATAATATTTGGGTCAACTAACCCCAAGCTATGTCAAAAGTTCTCTAAGCTGATGCAAGACAAATTTTGGATGAGCATGATGGGCGAGCTAACGTTCTTTCTGGGATTAAAAGTGAGACAGCTGGGTAATGAAATTTTCATTAATCAAGCCAAATATACTAAAGAGCTGTTGAAGAAATTTGGCATGGACAACTGTTCAGCAGCAGCGACCCCAATGTGCTCATCAATCAAGATAGACAAAGACGAAGCTGGTACTGCCATTGAGGTATCTCTTTATCGCGGTATAATTGGCTCCCTGTTGTACTTAACTGCTAGCAGACCAGACATCATGTCTGCTGTCTGTATGTGTGCTAGATTTCAAGAAGAGCCTAAACAATCACATTACATAGCCGTGAAAAGGATTTTAAAATATTTGAAAGGAACTTCCAATGTGGGTCTTTGGTATCCCAAAGACTCAAGCTTTCAAATAATCGGTTATAGTGATGCAGATTATGCAGGATGTAGAGTTGATCGTAAAAGGACAAGCGGTACTTATCAATTCTTAGGAGATCGATTGATTTCCTGGTTTAGGAAGAAGCAGACATCCATTGCAACGTCCACTGCTGAAGCAGAGTACTTAGCAGCAGGAAGCTGCTGTGCTCAGATCTTATGGATACAACACCAGCTTAAGGACTATGGCATTGATGCTTCTGAAGCCCCTATTCTCTGTGACAATACCTGTGCTATCGCTATCACTCAAAACCCTGTGCTGCATTCAAGAACAAAGCATATAGACATCAGGCATCATTTTATAAGGGACCACGTGCTAAGAAAGACGTCTGGTTGGAGTATGTGTCGACTGAGCAGCAAGTTGCTGATATCTTCACAAAGCCCCTGCCAGACGCTAAGTTTTATTATTTTAGAAATCTATTGGGTCTCTTAGAACTGCCTTAAATTGTCTGTGCGCTAACAAATTTTCAGGTAGAACAGCTTCTGGTTTTGTCAAATCTGAGTCTACTATTCAGGGGGAACATCGTGGAATTCAGATTTGATAAAATATCAGACTTGGGAGATCTCAGATTTAGGGGGAACGAGAGATCTGAATTAATAAGTGCTGAGTCAACTGAATATGTGAGATCTGGATACACTCAGATGTCACATATACACAGTTGATACTTATCCAGGATCAGATCTCGCAACACCCCTGCTGATATATTAAACAGATCTTAGTTGTGACGTGTTGAGCATTTGGCGCCAGTTATCTTTTACCTTTTTACCCTCGCGGTCAAAATTCAAAATCCTTTTAAAATCCCTTTAATATTATTTCGAGACTTTGTCAAAATCTTGTCAAAATAATTTCCAAAATTGATCGCGCCTTCGGATGATTGACACGTGGTTGTCATCATGCAAAATGTCACATCCACATTTTCTCTCTCTAGTACCTTTTGCATTCTCGTTTATATTTACGATGTTTCCTTTTACCCTACCTCTTATGCTACGCATATTACCCTCAAACTATCTTGCATTTCTGCTCTCCTGTGTTCTCTGTTTGCAGATTACTCTTATTTCAGGCATTATCTCGTTTGTTATTTTATCAGAAATGGAATCTTCACTTATTATCAACACCAACCAGGTCCATTTTGCCTCTGTACTTGCCATGGACAACGCAGAAATGGTAGCTATGTTCGAAGCCCTTGTGGCGTCTGGTCTGAATGGTTTTCTGGGCAGTATGTCTGACATTTTTGAAACCGCTCTGATCGAGTTTTATCAAAACGCCTCCGTACGAGATGGTAAAGTTGTTAGTACAGTTCAAGGGAAGATAGTGGAAATCTCTGAGGAAATTTTTGCCCGGACTTTTCAGCTGCTGGTGGAAGGATTTATAGATATCAATGATGTATCGAAGGACTTTATTTTTGATGCTAGAACTGAGTTTTCATTTACCGATGAGCAGCTGCAAACTTCCTGCAAAAAGCGGGAATTGAAGATTGAGTACAGGCTTCTAAGTGATATCGTGGAAAAGTCCATTACTGTGAAAGCGGGTTCCTTTGATGCCGTGACTCATGAAAGGTTCCTAATGATGACTGCTATTTTTGGGGGGGTGTCTGTAAACTGGGGAAGATTGCTTTTTAAAATTTTCAAAGATATGGTGACTCAAGAGACGAGGCAAGCCAGAGGATACGCTGTCCATATCTGTATTCTGTTGAAAAATATACCAAATTTGGAGTTGGGAGATTCCGAGGAGTTCCCTCCTCTGAAAATTTTGACTGCCAAAACCGTTGGGAGATATATTGCCATCAACGACAAGATTGCTGTTGAAAATGTGGAGGGCTTGGCAGGAAAATCTCGGGTGAAGAAAACACCCGTGAAAAGGGCTGTGTCCAAAAAGAGGCCTGATGTTGCTGTTGATGAGCAGGTGGTGAAAAAGAAGAGGACATTGAAAGGGAAAACAGCTCCTTCAAAAGCGAAGCTGAAGCTAGTCTCAGTAGCACTAGTGCTGAACCTATTCAAACTATTGATCCGACATCTGCTGATGATGTCGATACAATTATTGAACAAGTGGTTGCTGATACTGCTCCGTTGGAAATAGATGTTGGGAGCCCGGTAGTTCAAAAAGCTGATGAAATGGAGCAATGGTTTAATCTTTCCTACGAAGAATTTTTTGCTCGCGAAGCTGAGAAACTGGTTGAAACAGGAAGTAATTCGGATGGAGAAACGGAAACCGTCGCATGTGGAACAGTTGTTGAGAAGCAGCCAGTACAGACTTCAGGTGAGATTGAGAGCAGGATAGATGCTTCAGTTGCTTATTTTGTGACAGAGCCGATAGCGGGAATGGAACTCGCAGATGTTATCCAATTGTTGAGGAGAAGACCTCTGCTGATGAGGCAATGACTCTGGAGGAGATTTTATTGACAATTCCTGATGGTTGCTCTTTGCCGTCCACTACTGGCGAAGTGACCAAAATTCAATTAGGAAAGAGTATCTCCATTCCTGGGGTCAATGAAGGAGACTGATACAAGGCCAGTCTTCCCAAGATTCCTGCGGCAGATAAGGGGAAGGAACCCCTTCTGGAAAGAGATCCGATTAAAGGAATCCCCCCCAAAGAAATTTTTTCTCTGATTCTTGCAAACATTAATTTGCTTGTACAGTTGTGAGAGAAGGTGATCGATGAGGTAGATAGATTTTTTAATTATTTCAGCTTCAAGAAGTTAGCAAATCTGAAGATAGAAGAAATTTATGCTAAGGAGGAACTTGTTTTGTCATGGGCTGAAGCAGATTCTACGAGGGTAGCTCTTCACAAGAAAATGTATATACTTACAAAATACAGGGAGCTGTTGATCTGGAAGTTTTTGGAGGTTCGTAAATCAAATTTTGTTCCCAGTGACGGTTCTTCAGCCACTCATCTCAAAGTATTGGATTGGTTTTCAGATATTCATATGTTGTGTTAGAAGAGTTGAAAGAACAGATGCTGGCACACGGTCTTACGTGGGAAAAAACGTGTTGCTCAAAAATTTTTGAAGAAAGACAGCATGATCGCGGCGCAATAATCGCTCGATCAAACCCAAATTTCAAATCTCTTTGCTGGATTAGAACCATGACCACGGTTGATGGGTCCCTTGTTATTCAAGAAGGAAATGATTTGTGGGAGCCTATTCCCGGGCCAGTTGCCCCTTCCAATTTTGAAGTTTCGCGTCAGCTTTCTTATGTGGACACACTTCCACATGTAAGTGAGTTCTTTAATATGATGCGGAAGAGATGGGCAGACGTATGTATAGAGGCTATTGAATTCTTTGTCTCTGGGAAACTGCTGCCAGTAGGTTCTCTAAATTTTTGTCACGCCCTTACTGTTGTACAGCCGGTTTCAGAGTTTGGTTATCGTAGGCCAACAGTTACTTCTTGGTGATGGTCTCAGTTGTGTACAGCGTTTTGCAGATACAGTCTGTTTATTGGGTTGCTCAAAGTTGATTTCAGTATTTCTGGTTCAGCTACCGTTTTGATCAGACCTTCTTTGGGATTTGATAATATTTTTGATACAGGCATACAGTTACCGCAAATTTCTTTTTCTCCAGCTTCAGTTTTTGCTTCCGATGTATAGTTAATTACTTCTTCAGATGCTGCCAATCAAGATGTACAGATGGATATTGATCGACATGGCGATTCTCCAGATTCCTCTGCTGACTCCTCCTTGCACTTCAGTTCCGATGCTATTCCTTTGGAGGATGACACAGCGCATAATCAGATTCCTCTACCAGTTGTCTCCACCGATCTCACAGAGGCCTTTGCTCAATTACGCGCATCAGTTGAACAACTTCATTTTGAGCAAATCAGGCGTAAGGATGATGCAGATAAACTCAGGGATATACTTTTAATGCACATCCGCGACCTTGAGAGGCAATTTTCTGGACGATTTGATGAACAGGACAGGGCTTACAGGGCTTTGCTTAACAATATTCCCAAAGATATTCACGACCAAAAGACCTTGCTGTCGCTGGATGTTCTCACATCTCAACAGAAGCTTAGTACCCAAGTGACTGCTGTTGCCTTAGATAATGCTGACATCAGAAAGGAGGTCAAAGAGCAAAGAGCTATGTTAACAGAATTGGATGGGCAGGTTGCTACTGTTCGCAGTGAATTATTGGACTTCCGTGCGAAAGCCGAAGAGAATCATCTAAACCTCTCCACCCAACTTGGCTTCCTCATTGATTACATAAACAGAGGCGGTGATGCCAAAAAGGGGAAAGGTGGCAGTAGCAGCCGACCTCAACCGCCTCCCGATGACCAAGATAGACCCAGTGGGGGTAGTACGGGTAGAGGTAACAGAGGTGGTGAGTCTGGTGGTGATGGTGGGAGAAGAGGTGACAGAAGTGGATCTTCAAAGAGAAGGCGTCCTGACAGTGGTGGTAGTGGATCAGGTACTGGTCGTATAACTTATGGACCATATCTACCTCCCAAGCGAGACGCTGAATATTGGATCATTGGCAAAAGACAATTTTAGGACTTTATTTCAGTTCTTGTACAAATTTTTTGTAAATCGTTGAGTTATGGGATATATAAATATTTCAGCAGACCTTGCGCAATTTATTTTCGCCTATCTATATAAGTCATAAGGCTGCTAAGTTTTGTCATCACCAAAAAGGGGGAAATTGTTAAGATAAAATTTATTAGTTTTGGTGATAACAAAAATAAGACTAGTACTGAATTCAAAAGTAACATCTGGACAGTCAGTAAGTTGTAGTTACGCATAATTCAGATGTTGGGTCGACTATCACACATCGAGTTGATTTTCAAAAGTCGTGACGTCATCCCAGTATTTCGAAATGTTCAGAAGTAGTGACGTCATTTTTGTGTATTGAAGTTCAGAAGACGTGACGTCATTCTTTGTTGTCAGGTGGATCAGTTCAGATTTCGGTAACAGTGTATTCAGAAGTGAGCTACAGTGGAAGATCTATTGTTGGAAGCATAGGGAATTCAGATTTGAGTAATAGTTTGTGATCTATTGTTTCAGTTTCGAGTATTTCAGTCATAAACAGTATCTATTCAGTTATCTCAGATCTCAGTACTTCAGTTGGGTCGACTATCACACATCGAGTTGATTTTCAAAAGTCGTGACGTCATCCCAGTATTTCGAAATGTTCAGAAGTAGTGACGTCATTTTTGTGTATTGAAGTTCAGAAGACGTGACGTCATTCTTTGTTGTCAGGTGGATCAGTTCAGATTTCGGTAACAGTGTATTCAGAAGTGAGCTACAGTGGAAGATCTATTGTTGGAAGCATAGGGAATTCAGATTTGAGTAATAGTTTGTGATCTATTGTTTCAGTTTCGAGTATTTCAGTCATAAACAGTATCTATTCAGTTATCTCAGATCTCAGTACTTCAGAAGTGGATGTATTCAGTTTTTGGATAAAGCTACTTTGAATCAGAAGTGACTTATTGGGAGTATTCAGATTTTGGGTTAACAGAGCTTTCAGATATCAAAAAAGTATCAGTTGCTACATTCAGTTGTTGCATTCAGATGTTGCAAATACACAGTTACCTCTATTTATTTCAGATGTTGACACATTCAGATGTGACAACTACGTTTACTCAAACCAGCGTCAAGATAGTCGTCTTCCTCAAGAAAGAAAGAACTGTGTTAACGAAAAGAGATTTCAGGCGCAAACGACGAACCGATTCAAACGCTATTTATATTCAAATTGGAAAGAATCAATGGTGAAGATTGAATCGTACAATTGCCTGAAATTAAGGAGACACTGTCAGTGCTATTTTGGGTAAATAGTACACAGTATATTGAGGACGTTATACGGTGTTTGCACAAATATGGAAAGACAGCAATTTGGCTCTTACGAAGCGCCATTTACCAATTGGTGGAGCAGGATATATGGTTGTACGATGAACATATATTCAAAAAGGATTTTGTTTCCTTAGGTGAATTTAATGACCGTTGGAGACAAAGGGTATAAATAGCTGAAATTTGAATTGAAGAAGCTCTCGCTTACTCTCTCACTCTCGGTCATTCTACTCTCCATCATACTCTGTGTGAATCGCTACATTCTCACGAAGCTTTCTCAGAAACAAAAAGCTCACACAGTTACTGGATATTCTCACAGAAAAATCATTCAAAGTCCAGTGATACAATTCGAAGAACTTTCAATCAAGCATTCTTAGATTTCAATCTTCGAGTCATATTCTGGTTCAACCTGTTGAATCGTGTTTCATAGTATAGAAACCAGAAGATCTACAGTCTCAAATAGTTGTGTATTTCACTGTATTATTTTGAGTCTGTAACGAACTGGCTTTGTGAAGCAGTTCGAAAATTCTTATTACTTGTATTCAGCAGCTGCGCCTGCTTGTTGATTGGAGATTGCTAGGAGTTCATCTTGAGCGAGGCTCGGTGACTGGGTGGTTACAGAGGCTGTAAACATCAAATCTTCTAGTGGAACCTTTCTGAAAAGGAAGAAGGGGAGACGTAGGATATTGATATCCGAACTTCCATAAAAAACTCTTGACTCTATACTTTTACGTTACTGAATTTATTTAGTACGTATACTGTTCACTGATTAATCGATTTATTTCCGCACATTTACTTTTAACCGAGAAATCAGCTTTTGGGACTGAGATACCTTCAATCTGGTAACTCGGATTTAAGTTAAGCAGGTGCTTGTAAAAATCGTTTTAAAGGTTTCGAAAATATTAAAAATACCAAGGAGTTCATTCAACCCCCCCCTTCTGAACCCCTAGGCCTGTTTTTCGAGCCATATTGATCCTATCAAATTGGCACGTCAAACATTCAGAGACAAACCTTTAAATATCTCGTTTCATTCCTGGACACCATACAACTTCTGAAGGTCTTTATACATCTTAGTACTACACGGATGCACAGAGTATGGGGCTGTGTGGGCTTCTGCCATCAGATCTGATCTTAGGGTGTCTACTTGGGGCACCCACATCCGGCCATGAAATCCACTACTCCTCCTTCTGAGAAATAGAGACTGCTACCTCTCTCTCTATCTTGTTTAATCCACTTCTGAAGATAATCATCTCTCATCTGTCCCTCTCGAATCTGGTCTATCAGATTGATCGAATGGTGAGATCTACAAAAATCACAGTACCAATTCTGGGCACCAACTCTAATCCGAACTTCTCAATATCATAAACCAAGGGCCTCTGGACAATGAGCTGCGTTAATCCAATTGATTTCCTACTTAGGGCATCAGCAACCACATTGGCCTTTCCTGGATGATAGCTGATTGTACAATCATAATCCTTCACTAGCTCTAGTCATCTCCTCTGCCTCATATTGAGTTCCTTTGGGGTGAAAAAGTACTTGAGACTCTTATGATCTATAAATATCTCACACTTCTCCCCATAGAGGTAATGTCTCCAGATCTTCAAGGCGAAGACTACTGCTGCCAGCTCTAAGTCATGTGTGGGATAGTTCTTGTGAGGATTCAGATTTAGAGTAGTGGTTAATTTTATTGATTGGGATTAGCCACGTGAATTTTGAGGATTTAGAGTTGTTGAATTGCTCTAAGTATTGAATCAGCCGTAGTAAATTTCGGTAGTCAACGCGAGTCAGCGATACTGTAGCTTGCAGCTGGTAGGAATGGGAACCAATCGATGCGCGTTGCAATTAGTTACTGTAGCGGAAGGGATGATACGTTGTCGTTTCGATCTTAGAGGTTGCTGCTGGCAGGCGTGGCTTTTAGCGCGAGAGTGATCGAGAGAGCGACACGTGTTAGTCAAAGTTTTGAGTATTGACTACTGGATCAGCAGATGCGCGAGAAGAGGAGCGACCAGCTGTTGAGTTGAAGAACCAGTCGTAGAAGTAGAGCGACGTAGTTTCATTAATATAAAACGTTGTGTTTTGAGTGTTGCGTCTGGTACCAGCCGCAAGAGAATTGTTGTGAGGAATGTGTTGCGACTGGATGACCAGCTGGTGGTAGCGATGCTGACGTAACCTTTACGGCGTCGTTTAGATTAGTTGATGCGTCGTCGTTTTGTTGTGTTTCGCGTAACCAGTCGACTGGTGCTTGTTTGGAGAGATCTGCTACCAGCTTTTGGTTGTTTTGCAAGCGATAGATGTTACCAGCTGGTGAAGCTCTACGACGTCGTTTGAGTTAGTTGGAACGGTGTCGTTTTGGGATGTTTTCTAGTGAATGTCTCGTCTGGTTGTTGCTGCTGGTTTTAATGAAAGAGAAAGGTGGTACCTGCTGGAAGATCTCTACTGATTCACGTCGACTGGATTGGTAATCAGCAGAAGAGGGAATTGAGATATATATATATATAGAGGTGTTGATTGACACTTAGAATTATTAAGAACCTGATATGTCTTATCTTTGTATTCAAACCCTCGTCGAGTTACTGTTCACCCGAACACATCTTCCTTAGATTTCTGCCGTTCTCCGCTATTATTTGAGTGAGTTTGGTGGCGCTGAACTCCCATAGTTTAGACCTTTCGATTGCTACCCATTTTAGACCTGGAGTTAACGCTGAAGCTGGAAGCTTAGAGTTGCTAGCGTTCGAAGTTTTTGGGAGAGAGCTGGTTGCTGGTCGTGAGTTCTGCCATGCTCTGTTCGAACTTTAGAGGTAGAAATTATGAAATTGAGGTACGATTGAGCAGTCCTTAGCAGCTTTGAGCGTGAACATGACTATATTTCAATGTTGTGAAATCTGTGAAATTGTTGCTATGTGTTTACGTGAATCAGTTGCTGAATTTCTTGAGTTATGCCTACTGCTTTCACGTATTATGCCTTGTATGTATTGAGCATTGATATTGAACGACATTCATGCATACATCTTGAGCCTGGAATGACAGATTGATTTGATGACCTGATTTGGGTGCCACGTTGTGACTGGCCGACTGTGGAGTCGTGCCCGAAAAGTCCAACGCTATCATCGGAGTGGTGACTACCGGATCCGAGTGTCTACCACCGAGCTGCGATGGGCTGACGGGCCCCGATGATCACGGACCGATGATTTCCACCGGCTGATTGGTCATGCGTGGTATAGAGGCTTGATTTGATTTGCCAGTTGATAGAATGGTCTAACAATCCGATTCTTTGATTGCCCTCATGCATTCATAGCATTGATTTATGGCATGTTGCATGTTTAGCTGTTTTGATAGCTCTTCGTACTGAGGCTTGACCTCGTATTTTTTCTTCCTGCTTTTGTGTCTTGGGTCTGTGTCACCCATTTGCAGGATCTTCAGGTAGCCAGGCTGGACAGAGCAGTAGTACAGCTGGTCGACCCCCGCTCCCATGAGTCCCAGTTATAGTTGTGATATGTACTGAACCGGTGGATGCCCCGTGTTTCTATGTATTGGGGATTTATTTTAGATTTGAGATTTATTGTTGCCTGGTTTGTATAAGTTTAAGTTAACTTATATTTTGAGTATGATAGTTTGAATGTATGTATTTACGTTCAGGCCCAAATGATTTGAAAAATTTTTAAGCCCTGATTTTAGATTCCGTGTTTATGCGCTTATTTAAGTGTTAATTATGAGTATTAGCACGGGGCCTGACATTTTTGGTATCAGAGCTTAAACTGGGATAAGCTCGATTTCCTTTGATCACACTTGAGTCTAGGCACAGAGTTTTGATGGGACTGTTGATTGACTCTGTGACTTATGTGATTATTATCTGCCTTGATGTTTATATGTTGTTAGCCTTACCTCTAGACTTGTGTAGATGCCGCCTGGAGGGGTAGAACTTGGCGTTCCGAGGGGTCTAGGGCTCCAGACAGTGACGAGGATGTTCATCAGGTAGATTATGTGACCCGTCGGTTGGGTGGGATGGAACTAGTCTTGGCACGATTTCAGCGTACGAACCCTCCGACGTTTGCTGCTACTGAGGGAGGTGCGAGAGCTGAGGCATGGTTAGTACAGATGGAGGAGCTTTTTGATACCTTGGAGTACGCTCCGGAAAAGAGATTGAAGTTGGCAGTGCTGTAGCTGCGGGATGATGCGCAGCGCTGGTGGAGGGGTAATTCTAGGATGCTTCGTGATAGTGGGGCAGTGATCACCTGGTAGAGTTTCTGTGAGGCGTTCCGTCAGGAATATACCCCGGAGTCTTACTTCGCCAGCCGAGAGCGAGAGTTCGACAACCTCAAGCAGGGTAACATGCGAGTGGCTGAGTATGCGAGGCAGTTTTCTACGCTTTTGGTGTACATGCCACATGTAGCGAACCAAGAGAGGACGAAGAGGAACAAATTCTTGAAGGGCTTGAGACCTGATCTTTACCGGATAGTGTTGTCTGGGTCCCCGGCGACTTTCATGGAAGCTGTGAACAATGCGGTTGATATTGAGGAGAGTTTGATGGATCCCGAGGCTCCGGTGCATCAGATGACTGGACGTGCTCCTCAGCCAGCGCCGGCGGTGTCGCAGTCGTATCAGTCTCCACAGGGGTCACAGCAGTCGAGTCGCCAGCAGTTTTGACCTAGGGGGAAGAAATTCAAGAAGAAGGGCCATTCGAGTTCCTCTAGCTCCGTGAGTTCGAGTTCTGGCAGTGGTTCAGGCAGTGGTTCTGGAGGCGGATTTTGTGGGCAGTGCGGAGGGAGACATGAGACTTCACAGTGTCGTGGAGTATGAGGACTGTGCCATCTTTGTGGTCAGCCGGGACATTTCGCAAGGGCGTGTCCTTCGATAGGAGGGCGGTCTTCTGGTCAGTCGCAGCAGGGTTCCGCTAGTGGTTCTTTGCAGCGACAGCAGCCTTTTGCTCAGCCCCAGCGATCAGGATTTCAGTCTCGTGAGCCATCTAGGTTTGGAGGACATTCCCGACCTCAGTTTCAGATTCCCCAGCAGGCTCAGGCGAATGCTTTGAACAGAGAGCAGGCTGAGGAGACGCCTGGCATGGTGATTGGAGGTACATGCTTTATTTTTGATTATCCTGCGAGAGTTCTTTTTGACACTGGTGCATCACATTCTTTCATATCTGAGTTGTTTGTGTTTGAGCATGGGTTGAGTTCATCCCCATTGTGTGATGTTGTGTCTGTGTCTACTCCTGCTGGTGTAAGCCTGTGGTCCCGAGAGGTAGTGATTGATTGCTTGGTTAGATTTGATGAGCATGTTTTGGTCTCCAATCTAATTGTTTTGGGGATTAGAGATTTTGATTGTATCTTGGGGATGGATGTGTTAGCTAGATATAAGGCTACAGTTGATTGCTTCCATGGTGTTGTGAGATTTCGCCCTGATTCGGGTGAGAAGTGGGACTTCTACGGTGCTGATTCGCGTCCGAAGATTCCGCTGGTTTCCGCTATGGAGATTTTTAGCCTGCTATCGCTAGGTAATGCTGGATTCATGATCTACGCGCTTGATAGTTCCCAAGAGCAGCGATTAGAGTTGAATGATATTCCTATCGTCCGAGAGTTTCCCGACGTGTTTCCAGATGAGATACCTGGATTCCCTCCTAGGCGTGAGATCGACTTTAGTATCGAGTTGGTGCCAGGTACCGCCCCGATTTCTAGGGCTCCGTATCGGTTGGCGCCAGCAGAGTTGAGAGAGCTGAAGGATCAGTTGAGAGATCTCTTGGAGAAGGGTTTCATTAGGCCGAGCATGTCGCCTTGGGGAGCTCCGATTCTTTTCGTGAAAAAGAAGGATGGATCCATGAGAATGTGTGTGGATTTCAGACAGTTGAATAAAGCAACAGTGAAGAACAAGTATCCGTTGCCGAGGATTGATGACTTGTTCGACCAGTTGCAGGGATCGGTCGTGTACTCAAAGATTGATTTACGCTCTGGTTATCACCAGCTGTGGATTAGAGACGCTGACGTGGCGAAGACAGCTTTCCGGACTAGATATGGGCATTACGAGTTTCTTGTCATGCCGTTTGGATTGACAAATGCCCCATCTGTGTTCATGGATTTTATGAATCGCATCTTTAGCGAGTATATTGATAGGTTCGTGATCGTCTTCATTGACGACATCCTGATTTACTCGAGGAGCATGAGAGAGCATAAGGAGCATTTGGAACTGGTGTTGCAGCGACTAAGAGACTCGCAACTCTATGCTAAGTTCAGCAAGTGCGAATTTTGGCTGGACAGAATTATCTTCTTGGGTCATGTGATTTCGGCACAAGGGATTTCAGTAGATCCGAGTAAGGTCGAAGCAGTTCATAACTGGGAGAGACCTAGGAACGTTTCTGAGATCCGTAGTTTCTTGGGTTTGGCTGGCTATTACATGCGTTTTATCGAGAAGTTTTCTTCGATAGCTAAGCCTCTGACTCAGTTGACTCAGAAGGATAAGAGATTTGAGTGGACTAATGAGTGCGAGAACAGTTTTCAGACGTTGTAGGAGAAGTTAACTACTGCTCCTGTGTTGGCTCTACCGTCTGGATCCGGAGGATTCGTGGTGTGCTCCGATGCTTCTCTCAATGGTTTAGGATGTGTTCTAATGCAGAATGGGTACGTGATTGTCTATGCGTCTCGACAGTTGAAGCCTCACGAGATGAGGTACCCTGTTCACGATTTGGAGTTAGCTGGGATAGTGTTTGCCTTGAAGATTTGGCGACATTATCTGTATGGTGAAGAATTTGTGGTGTACACCGACCACAAGAGCCTGAAATATATCTTCACGCAGTCTGATTTGAACATGAAAGTATCAGCCTGGGCGGATGAACTCAGTTGCCGACGCACTGAGTAGGAAGACCCAGCCTGCAATGCTTTCGTTTTTGAGTGCTTCGAGAGTCTATGAGCAGTTGAGTACTTCTGGTTGGAGATTTCAGCCGAGCGATCAGTATTTCATGGTTTCTACGATGCAGGTTGAGCCACAGCTTTTGCATGACATCAGGGAGGCGCAGAGAACTGATCCATACATCCATGAGTTGAGGATTAAGGCCCAGAATGGTCAGTCTAATGACTTCTCTGTTTCTTCGGATGGTTTTTTGAGATTTTGAGGGAGATTAGTGGTCCCAAACCTGATTGATTTGAAGGAGACCATCATGAATGAAGCGCATTGTAGTCGGTACAGTGTGCATCCAGACGAAAGAAAGATGTACCATGCCTTGAAGTCTCACTATTGGTGGGCAGGTATGAAGAGCGACATCTCTGGTTTTGTTGCTCGATGTTTGAATTGCCAACAGGTCAAGGCCGAGAGAATGAGACCTGGTGGTTTGCTACAGAGTTTAGAGGTTCCCCAATGGAATTGGGAGCACGATCGCCATGGATTTCGTAACTCACTTACCTCGATCGAGCAGGGGATGTGATGCTATTTGGGTTGTGATTGATAGACTTTCGAAGTCCGCCCATTTCATTCCCTATGATGTGAGGTGCTCTATGAAGAAAATGGCGAAACTGTACATTGACCATGTGGTTAGATTGCATGGAGTTCCGATTTCGATAGTGTCTGATAGAGATCCGAGGTTCACTTCTCGATTTTGGAAGAGTTTGCAAGCAGCTATGGGTTCGAGATTGGCTATGAGTACGACCTATCACCCACAGACAGACGGACAGTCTGAGCGGACTATCCAGACTTTAGAGGATATGCTGCGTGCAATTGTGATGGATTTCAGCGGTGGCTGGCAGGATTCTCTATCCTTGGTTGAGTTTTCGTATAATAACAGCTACCAGGTGACTATCAGAATGGCTCCGTTTGATGCGTTGTATGGTCGAAAGTGCAGATCCCCGATTTGTTGGGAAGAAGTTGGTGAGAGACAGCTTTCTACACCAGAGTTTGTTCAGCACATGAAGGATCAGGTCGATTTGATTCGGAGTAGAATGAAAGCTGCTCAAGACCGTTTCTCTAGCTATGCTAATAGAAGACGTCGACCGTTAGAGTTCGAGGTAGGCGATCGTGTGTTTCTCAAGATTTCTCATTTCAAGAGCGTCATGCGATTCAGATTTAAAGGCAAGTTAGCTCCCCGATACGTTGGTCCTTTTGAAATTGTTGAGCGGATTGGACAGTTGGCTTATAGATTGAGGCTGCCCGAGGAGTTAGCAGCGATAAATGATGTTTTTCATGTGTCAATGTTGAGAAAATATGAGCCAGATCCTTCCCATGTTTTGAGAATCGACAAAGTTGAGCTGGATTCTGCCTTGAACTATGTTGAATATCCAGTGCAGATTCTGGATAGAAAGGAGAAGCACCTGAGGAACAAGGTAGTTCCGTTGGTGATGGTCCAATGGAGCAAGCATGGAAGAGAAGAAGCAACTTGGGAACCGGAAGAGAAGATGCAGCGGGAATGGCCGCATCTGTTTGAATGAATCGTTGTTTTAGATTTCAGTTTTCTGGTTGTGTTTTTCGTAGTTGTTATTTGTTAATTTCCCAGTTATCTTGAATTCTTGGGATTTAATCAGATGAATTACGGCTTCGTATCCGGTGATTTTCGGTGCCCTGGATGTTTTGGGAATGGTGTCTAGTATACTGTGTCGTGAATCAGCCGTTTCTCTT